>QEWY01001145.1:0-52148 GCA_006503575.1 Baylisascaris schroederi
TTTCTAACAATGTGTAATTGGGAAAGTGTTCGGTTATATCAATTGTGCAGATGTGTCTCATGTCCGACAAAATACTTTCTGCTCGTCCACTATGGATTATTTATTTTCCCATTAGAAATTCAAATTCAAATTTTTGATGAACATTCGAAAAGATCGAATCTGTTGACATAGTGTAAACATTGAACTATGCCAATATTTGCTAACCACTGTACATTTTCCCCTTTTTTTCAAATTCGACACACTTTACGATCATCGATGTGTAAACAATATTTCTATGAACTATTCAACCAACCGTATTAACTAACGTTGCACTAATAAGCGATTTTCAAAATGGTGCGTTTTTTCTCTCTTTCTGCCTCTCTCTCTTCCTCTCTCTCCCTCTCTCCCTCTCTCTCCCTCTTTCTCTCTCTCTCAAACAAGTTTTGAACATAGTTGCATCATTTTTTTTTTTTTAAATTGGACACCTCTTCCTTGATCGATCATACTATCAAATGACTGATTGACTATACAATATGTAAATTTTTTTTTGAGAACAAGAAACACCTCGTTCACTCCAATGTAAAAAAAAATTCCAGTTCAATTTCATCGAAAATATTAAAAAAATTTTTCTAAATGATTTTAAATGTTCTCTTCGAGATACGCCGAAATTTAACTTCGAATGTGAAATACGAATTGTCGGCATTGTTTTTCTTGTTTAAAGAATTACATCGATATATCGTATCTACACTAGAGATGCCTTACATCCGCTTTATCTGCGCTTTATATCTTTCATTTGAAAATTGTTAAGCGTATTATTCTTGCTGCCAGCCGGTTGGCTTATCTTTCAAATCATTTTGGACAATTTTGTATCACTAATAATCATAGAAATTGTTGAGTAATTTTAAACTGAAAAATACTTTCATAGATTATCATATCAACTGATAGGCAAGTCTGTTCAAAGTCCTTGATCTTGGATACTTTTAAAGAATTTAAAATAACGAAATTTTTTTTCAAATCAAATTTAACATCTTTTAGCTATTGAAATACTTCCCATAGCGAATTTTTGAATTTTTTTCAAAGCCATTCAAAACGATCTCGTCACGATAATTGAAAATAGCTATAAGTGGGAAATTGCATTTTGTTTTCTTTGCTTGAATTGACTTTCTTCATCAATGCGCTTTTTCAGTCATATATCCAAATGGAAAATTATTTGGTTTTTTTTTCAGATCCAACTGGAAAAATTCCATTCATCTATTTTCCGATTTTCTCAAAAAATTCCCCATCATAAATCTGAAGTAGCATCATCGAAGAAACCAGTTCAATGATGAAAATTCGCACTAATGGGCAGGTTGAAAAACACTTTAACTGATTTGGCGAAGACTTTTTTGAATTTGTGAAAAAAATTTTAATCCAATTTAAGTGATTTGTTGAGGTTAAAAGGTGATTATATTTATTTACAATAATTCCATGAAAGTAATTTCAATGCGCAAAATTTTTCGGATAGCCACTTATATTCTCATGCATGATGTTATTGCCGAATTGATGGTGCACTTTCTCTATGGGGATTTTTGCATGAATATATTTGAAGAAGTGTTTTTAATGCGATTTATATCATCAATAATGGAGATGATTCATTGCGTTATTTTTATTTATTTATTTATTTATTTATTTAGTTAATATATTTCAATTAATCTTCATTTCATTATTTTCTCCTCAATCTTATCATATAATCCTATTTTATTATCTGAACAACGGATATAACGATGGTTTATTTTAATTTATTTTGTTAAGAGTTGAAACTTTTACATTTTAGATAGGCAATCTCGATTGAATTTTTATTTGTACTTCCTTTGCTTCTTATCTTCATTTTTTGTCATTCCTCTCTATTGAGCTAATCATTGATCAGAGAATGAATTAGAGAGAAAGTCGAGCAAAAAGACCGCTCACCGCCTTTCTCGTCTCACTACCATATAACAGTGATTCATCATTTCACACTCTAAAGCTGACCACATTCATGCACGAAAAGTGAGGTGTTCGTTTCCTTTAGCGATTGCATTGATGAAGAATATATTCAAAAAAATAAAATAAAGAAAAAGTGCAAGCAAGTTTTGCTTGCTAATAGTATACGATTCAACACCGATGTTTAAGTGGAAAACGCGCCAAAAATCATCAACATTGTATTATGTGCACCTGTCTGGCACAATCTTTACCACATAACCTGTTCTTCACTCAACACTTGTTGTTGCTTAAGCCTTGTTTCTTTGTTCATGTTCGTTAGCCGCTGAAGCCGCCAAAAAAAAAAAAAAGGAAATACCGGTATTTCTGAATTAAAAATTTTGAGTCGAAATTTTGAATTTGCACTCTCTATTCTCTTCCGATAAATAGCTTTCAGGATGAAATTAATTTCAAAAACGTTTCAGGATTGCATTCACTCGCTGTTTTCTGTCACTTCATTTCCGTTTTTCTGCGCTCAAAAGTGATCTCATAGCGACCAGAGATATTGCCAGAATTTGAGTGATAACAACACAATCATAGATTATTACGTTTCATATGATGTACTAATCATGGATTTTGATCTGTATTCACCTTCAGGAAGAAAATAGTTCATCCAGTTACTGACTGGAAGAAGATATTCACCACTCCATCTTCATTACAAGTTTGCATAAGAAGAATGGAACGATACCTATTCTATTCAGGAAAGAACAAATTTTTCCTTTAAAAAAGTGAGAGAGTTGTATATATTCATTACTAGAGATACCTCAGGTGTTGCACAGAGAATTTGCACTAAAAAATCATATATAGCTATAGCTATTGAGGGAGTTGAATTTCTTTACGAAGTATGCAATTGCCGTTTTGAATTTAAGGTGATATGGTTGAATTTATATTCTTATACAATCCAGCAGTGTGTTATTCTAGATTACATGATAGATTTTCATTAAACATCGATAGCAGCTGAATGTCGAATAATTCAAAATGTTTTTTAAAAAAATCAGTCTTCATTTGCAATTTTTCCACAATGTAAATAATTTAATTAAGAAAGCAATTGGTAATGGCGCGCGCATTTTGCAATATCTTCAAAAAAAAAGGGCTCATTCTCTGCAGGTATTGGCAAATAAAGATACTCATTTCTTTTTGATGTTGACCCTATTTCATTTTATTCCTCTTCAACTTTGCACCTAATTTTTGTACGCTTGCTATTGGGAGAAAAATTTCTAAATAGATAAAAATGTTCACTTTTTTCATGAAAATATTTGTTTAGAGTTTTAGAAAATCTTTTACTTCTTATAAAAATTCATTGCTATAGGCAATATGAATCAGGCTGTTGAGTCTTTTCTTAGCATATTATTTTTAATTTTTATTTACTATAAACGTTGGAAAATTGGATATGATTTTTTTCATTTTCGTTTTTTTTTATTTTCTTTTAAATAAGTTTTTTTTTCAAAAAGCAATTTTTTCATAAAATGCGGCAAATTTTCCTTAAAAAATGCTCCATTTTTTTTTACCAGTATGTATTTATGTTAATCATATAGGCTAAAGGATTCATTATAAATGGGTCATCATTTAACTAGAACAAGAAATACAATATTTGATGCACTTTAATATGAGAACGTCGCCGCTTTCTGCTCATGTTTTGTTTGCGTTGCACATTGATCATACTGTATCGATGAGCGATATCAGCCATTACAGTATTCTTGTTTATTGGAAAAACAATCAACTTTTTTTGCAATATATATACTTTTTTTGAAAATCTAAAGCAATAAAGAATCAAGCAAATAAGCTAACATTTATTTTCATTTATTTTATAGAAAATTTGGGAGAGAATATTTTTTTAAATGAATAAAATAATATTAGATGTAAATATTATTTGTTGTTATGAGTATAACGTTTAAATCATGTAAATATCAACTTGTTTTAAATTTATAAGAATAAATTGAGTGGCTTAATTATGGTCCTAGATCGAGCGATATGAATCCAAGAGGATATGAATTGCAATCCAGAAACTGACTAGACTACCGTCAACTAGATCGTCAGTAAGATGTCAAGTAGGTCATTTAGAGAGTGCTAACTAAATCGTTCATGAGGCATCAACTAGAGCAGTAATAAGGCACTAATTGTGTTGTGAAGAATGAATTATATTTGCATTAGAAAATGAAAATTCAAACATATCCATAAAAGTAGAGNGTTTCGAATTTAAGGTGATATGGTTGAATTTATATTCTTATACAATCCAGCAGTGTGTTATTCTAGATTACATGATAGATTTTCATTAAACATCGATAGCAGCTGAATGTCGAATAATTCAAAATGTTTTTTAAAAAAATCAGTCTTCATTTGCAATTTTTCCACAATGTAAATAATTTAATTAAGAAAGCAATTGGTAATGGCGCGCGCATTTTGCAATATCTTCAAAAAAAAAGGGCTCATTCTCTGCAGGTATTGGCAAATAAAGATACTCATTTCTTTTTGATGTTGACCCTATTTCATTTTATTCCTCTTCAACTTTGCACCTAATTTTTGTACGCTTGCTATTGGGAGAAAAATTTCTAAATAGATAAAAATGTTCACTTTTTTCATGAAAATATTTGTTTAGAGTTTTAGAAAATCTTTTACTTCTTATAAAAATTCATTGCTATAGGCAACATGAATCAGGCTGTTGAGTCTTTTCTTAGCATATTATTTTTAATTTTTATTTACTATAAACGTTGGAAAATTGGATATGATTTTTTTCATTTTCGTTTTTTTTTATTTTCTTTTAAATAAGTTTTTTTTTCAAAAAGCAATTTTTTCATAAAATGCGGCAAATTTTCCTTAAAAAATGCTCCATTTTTTTTTACCAGTATGTATTTATGTTAATCATATAGGCTAAAGGATTCATTATAAATGGGTCATCATTTAACTAGAACAAGAAATACAATATTTGATGCACTTTAATATGAGAACGTCGCCGCTTTCTGCTCATGTTTTGTTTGCGTTGCACATTGATCATACTGTATCGATGAGCGATATCAGCCATTACAGTATTCTTGTTTATTGGAAAAACAATCAACTTTTTTTGCAATATATATACTTTTTTTGAAAATCTAAAGCAATAAAGAATCAAGCAAATAAGCTAACATTTATTTTCATTTATTTTATAGAAAATTTGGGAGAGAATATTTTTTTAAATGAATAAAATAATATTAGATGTAAATATTATTTGTTGTTATGAGTATAACGTTTAAATCATGTAAATATCAACTTGTTTTGAATTTATAAGAATAAATTGAGTGGCTTAATTGTGATCCTAGATCGAGCGATATGAATCCAAGAGGATATGAATTGCAATCCAGAAACTGACTAGACTACCGTCAACTAGATCGTCAGTAAGATGTCAAGTAGGTCATTTAGAGAGTGCTAACTAAATCGTTCATGAGGCATCAACTAGAGCAGTAATAAGGCACTAATTGTGTTGTGAAGAATGAATTATATTTGCATTAGAAAATGAAAATTCAAACATATCCATAAAAGTAGAGATTAAAAATTGCAATTTGCAATTTGCACTTCCGTTTTTTTTTCTTTGCAATTATTTTTTGCAATCAAAGTTTTACGAAATAATTTCTTTTAAGTTGCAATTAAACTTCCGTTAAGTTTTCTTTTCTTTTATGCTATTAACTATTCTCATCTAAAAGAGATCGAATAAGCGATAATAGCGAAAAATTTATTTTTATTCAACAAATAGCTAAGGCGCGAAAAAAAAAACAATTCAACGGAATGTAATAGTGAACAAATGCAATCGTTAGTGCAAAATCTATAAAACGCATCGTTATGTGTTTTTCAGATTTGCCGCATTCTTTTCGTTTTCACATTCTATTCAATGCGTCGTCAATTTGATACATTATCGCAGTAAAATTACTCCTTGAAATGTTCGCTTGAAATGACCACCTATCGACATATATATATATATATATATATATATATATATATATATATATATATATATATATATATATATATATATATATATTACAGGGGAAGCTTTATAAACATCAATGGAAGACTAGTAGTATATTTATATGTGTGTATATGTATACGCATTATGACGTATGTGTATATGCGTACGTGCGTCTGTGTGCGCCCGCCTTTGGCGATCTAAAATAATAAATGTAAAGGTGTGTATGTAAATTTTCATATCTCCTTCGCTCTAACTGAACTTCATACGCAAGGTTCCTCTATCTTAAAGAACCTGAGGCTTTATGGAAGGGAATATGACTGCATTTCCGGCAGGAGATATTCTCGGGTATGCAGAATGGTATGTAAAAGGAAATTCGTGTGATTTGACGGGTTTGTAGTGCCCCCAATTCCCTACAAACAATTCATCTTGACGTAGGAAAAAGAAGCGATTAGCGACCCACAAAAATCTACAATAACCAAAAGTAGGCAATATTAACCCGATGGAATTTCTTCAAGGCAACCACAATAATAGGTTAAGCGTGACAAATTTCATGAGTTTAGTTTCAGAATTTCTTCAGTGAATTTCTCGAATAGAGAGATACATTGCCAGGCAGACAGGCATAGAAAAAATACATGAATTGTAAGAAACTTTTTTCATTCATTTCATTCACATAATTCATTTATGTTTCTATAAAACATTAAAAGCTATATTTCAAGGTTTTCGCCATATCAACGTTGGTTACAATCACCAGATGTCCATATTTATACCTGCGTCCACCAATGTAATCTTATGTCCACCCAGCTGTCGTTAAGAATTCATGACTATAGAAGGGAATCCATCGACTAAAGACTTTATTGAGATTGATTACTGAATTAAGTGTGACTACTGTTGAATGGAAACAGTTCAAAAAAAGTACTGTATCAAAGCATACGATCAGGAGGCATGTGTTCATTGATGTCAGTAAGTATGTCGATTATTCAAGTCCACTTCGAACCATATGACAAGGACATCACTTATTACCATCCCGCCAATTTCTATTTCAAGCTTATGCTCTACATCTAAATATCGAATATTACTGTAACAAAAAGTGACGTCATTCAAGAAATTTTTATTTTATTTAATGGGACCGATTGCTATTGAAAATCGATTACTAGAAATTCAAGAAACTATTTTAAAAACTAGAATTGATTTGCTAAATTTTTTGATATCTTTATTTGAATGATATCATTGAGATTATCCATCGGCAGGATGGAATTTTATGGTGAATGATTCTCATAAAAATCACCCGATTTTCTCCGCTATTTGCCATAATCATCCAACTTGTATCATTTAATTCTTGGTGTAGTCATTAGGCTGTTCGGTTGATATCTAAGAGGTCGTTGCTGACGTCGCGAAGGTGTGTTTAATAATTTTAAAGGTAGTGCATTTCTTATGGCTCAATTTCTTTGCATCTCTTTATTTTTATTTCTTTTCCCTCTCTATCTATGTTTCAGTGTTCCTCCTTTTTCTCTTCGCCTTTCTTTCATTCCTTCAGTCCTTCCATCAGACATATATATATATATATATAGCATGTAGCATATATTCGCTTAGAATGAGAAACCAGCGCTGTATAAATATAAATTAAATATACACATCACTCAAATGTATATATAATAATGCCTAGATATTTATTTATGTATTCATTTTTGTCTATTTATTTATTTATTTGTTCATTCATTTTTTTATTTATTTATTCATATTAATATATAGTGCATTGATGTGTACTGAATTTTGTTTGCGGCGAATTACTATAAATTTTATTCCTCTATATAAGTGAATATGAAGCAGTGCTTAAATGCATAAGTTAGTATAAATGTGACCTAAAGTTATTAAAAATACAAATTTTTTTTTTTGCAGTAATGCATGATAGTATATGCATGAATATGGTATAGTGCATGTGTGTATGCATCAGGAACCAGTCATCTAAAACACAACACAACCAGTTTGAATTTTAGGCGGCAAGCTGCTGTTGAAGCGTTGTTTACAGCCACAAGTCCTCGAAGTGCACTTGCTTTATTCGGAGAAATAAAGCGCCCATCCAACTAACCTTTGATGAACGATCATTAATACCTTTGCTGTTTCACATGACACTCGAAATTCCCTTGGAAAATGATTTCCTTCCTAGGTGAATTTTAAGAATTACATCAATGAGATCTCAAAATTAATATCACCCACTTTCCTATTCAACAACAACCCCCTCCTCCCTCCCCTCTCTCAGTCAAGTCATTTTGCACGTATTTCATAAAAATACCCTTCAAGGAAGCGATCCATCAATGGGAATCATATGACAGTTCCCTTCCAGTTCAATATGCATGCCATATGGATATGCTTGTGCTGTATTCCGTTGTCGCCATGAGGTACAGATGAGCATGCTGCTCCGTAATATCTGATAGATAGGCGCTTCATTTTTTCGATTAGCCAAATGATCCTGGAAGAAAAATGAAGCCGATCCTGAAACGTTGGCTCAGTAAACTTGAGATAGAGGTTTCTGGCAGTGAAGGCACCCTTTTATAGTGGCGCAAATGTCGCAGGCGCTTTTGTCGTGATTTCTCTGCGTCCCTTTTGAGAAATATCTTGCTGTGTCCACAGTTTTGGTGCCGCAACATTCTGAAGTAGGAATTAATATAATAAAAATAAAGTAAAAGATAAAAAAGGTATTCTAGTATCTCTATTATTACGTATATAATATCCCACTGTTTTCATCATCAACTTTTTCTGTCATATCAATATTCCATGACATTGTAAATAGAATACGATTATGCACATAATTACAGTAGGAAGGGAATAGTAGCCCCTTTTTAATCGCTATTTTAAAGCTTTTGCCTAACCTAAAAGCCATGGATTGTTTTCTTTGCATTTATGTTTATGTTTGGTTCAATATTTCTTACTTTATTTTTTACTCTCTCTTACTTTTCTATCTTTCGCTCTTTTTTTTTCTCTCTACCCATTTTGCTTGAAAATCCTCTTCATAAATGATTCTGACACACCGTATTACTCGAAATAAAACCTCCCATCATATCACTCGAAATAAAACCCCACCTCTAATAATTCCCTCAACATTTTTTAGTATGTTAAAAAAGGATGAAATATTTTGTTGGAAATTTTATTGGCGTTACCGTATGTGAATACATCTGTTGAAATCGGTTAATAGTTGATATTCGAACCTGGAATGAAAAAGTTGTCACGTGCACTTTTCTCTGATGGGATTTTTTTTTGAAAAAATACTTGAAAATTCTGAAACTGAAAAATGCAAAAAACTTCTGATTGATTTTCGCATCAATGAATCGCTGATATAACATCCATCTTACTAACTCTCACATGGCAACTTATAGCAACAAACGTAATAGCAGCAATAATTTTTAGCACTCATCCATCCTCAGTTCCACATTTCTATCTTTCTTTCTCTCTTGTTCTCGTTTTCTTTTCCTTCCTTTTCTTGTCTTTATCTTTCTCATATCCACCTTTTCTCCCCTCCCATTTTCTTTCATCATATTTTCAATAGAATTTTGTGCATATCTTAAAAAGTACTTTTTCATTATAAAACATCACATGTGATTAGGTCTTCAGAAATTTGCATAAAGTCTATCATCAAATTTTTTCTGCGAGAATATTTTATGATTTCAGCGAAAAAAAAGCGAAAAAAAAATTTTTTCCGCTTGAATCATATCGAACAACGGTGGGAATTTGTTATTGCGCTAGCAATAGTTCATTGGAGATTGCAACCACAAAGGCATGTGGTTCATTTCAAATGCAAATGATACAAGCGAATCGAATACCGTATTCGCTCAAATAGAACACCTTTTTTGAGTGAAGAGATTTATTTCAAAATTAGACAAAGATGAGGATCTTTGACCTTTCATCGACTCCTTGCTTTCAATCGAGTATCAAAAAATTGCGCATAAAATTCGAGCCTTGGAAATCTTCAGTGATATCTGAATGAAAAGCTAAAAAATTTTCAAAAAAAAAAATCGGTCATCGTTGAATATTCTCATCAGAAGCTATAAACGATCTACGACGACTAATAAATGCAAAACTATGCATCTTGCGTAACGTCAAGCAATTGTAGGTCTGTGCATGTAGTCGTTAAGAATTTTTGCAAGAAAATATTGCAGTATGTGAATATTTTAAATTTGAGCAAGCATATCGTACCCATTAAATTTATGCCCCAGAGGTAAAGATTCACCGTTCGCTTAAAGGGATAACCAGATCTAAAACCATTTATGAACCATATTATATATACTCCATAAATTTACTTCTTATATTTCAATTTCGAACCTAATTCATAGCGATTTTTTAATGAAAATTTCATTTCAAGTTGTTCGAAAATTTTTTCTTTAGAAGAGAAAGCATTCGCTAGATAGAGAGCGGCTGTCAGCAAATCACTCGACGTTAGTAGAATAATTGTCTTCACTATTCGCTTGTTTCTTAGTGCATTTACAAAGTTGTCGTCGATATTTCATTGTGTATAATAGACAGCTGTCTCTAGCTGATTTATTAACATTCCAACTATGATGAAATTTACCATTCAAATTGACACGTTTAGCAAATGCGCCTATTGAAAACGATTTATATTTGCAACGAAAGAGTGCCTGTAAAAAAATTTTTTTTCTCTAAACTTGAGAAAGAATCTAAATTCTTGAGGTTAAGAATCTGAATTCAGTTACCTAGCATTTTACTCATCTGATACTAATAATAATACTAATTAATTGAGCTTATAGCGCTCGAAGTTACAACTGCTAAACAATTCTTCGATTGCGAACGCGTCTGCATCCCCTAATCTATTTACTAGTCTTCAATATTCTAAATCAGTTAAAATGCTGCAATAATTTTAATAGAGTATTGCTTCTATTTAAAATGTTAATAATTCTATAATATTTCATTTTTATTATTTATTTAAAAAAAAAAAGAAGAATGTAGTGAACGATGTCAAAATATAAATCGTCACTCTAACAATTGCATTGCATGTCAAATCAAATTTCATACTTTTATCAGTCTCTTTGAAAAAATACTTTTATTTTGTGGTATTTTTTTCTGTATTATTAAAATTTAATTCACTTTAAGAATTTTATTTATATTAACAAAAGAAATGATTACATTATTGCGAGTAAACCGCAAAGATTATTAATTACCTCGAATTTTATAGATGTATTCATTTCGATGAGAAAATTAGATCACTAAGGAGAAGGTTATTTTACTTTAAAAAATTTCTCCTGCCAAAGTACCATCTATTTTCTATAAATCATAGATCATGAATATGTACAACGTAATGCTATATACATATAGTGGTATGCACATACAGAAAGTTCATGTGCCAATGTAGTGCAATTTGATGCTGTGGTATATTTATATGCATTGGTGTTGGAATTTTTCTGGTGATATGAGGAGAAGAAGAGTTGGAATTATTGAAGAGGAGTTTTTGTCTCCTCGAAAGTTCCCAATTTAGGTTTATTTGAAGGATGGAGAAGGTTTATTAAGGTTATTAAGGTTATTAAGGTTATTAAGGTTATTAAGGATTAAGGTTATTAAGGAAGGTTTAACAACAGTTCACTGAAAGTGCTTCTGTGAGTGGAAAAAAAGAGCTGAAATTATTGCTGCTTATGTTCCATCTACCTAAAACATCATACCATTGAAATTCCAACTTAGAAAGAAATTACATTATATTATGAAATGTTTTGGAAAATTTTTCTTTTCAAAAAAACCTTTCTTATTCGCCCTAAAATAAATGAACCCTTTTGGAGTGAATACACGCATAGAGTACGATTAATAAGTAAATTAAGGTGCCTAAAATGATCGTTTTCGGCATTATTCAAAGAGCCTTTCAAAATTCGATTCATACAAATCAACATGTGAGAATAAATTCCCAAAAAAAGTGTTGAGGTCACTAAGCGAAGCATATATAATAAACAGACCGGAACCACTGACCCTACGGAGCTGTCCTCATTTCTGAATTCTTTTGATGTTTTCCGCTTGTAACGAAAGGCTGGAGTTTTTTTTTATTCATTTATAGGCGTAAAATTTTCCACCATTTCATGAAAATTACAGCTGTTTTGAAATTCATTCGAGATAAAATTTTCCGTGAAAGGAAAATGAGGGAATGTTAAATTTACAAGAGAAATTTTTGGTAAAATCTTGAATTTTTAGAAATAAAAAATTTTACACAAAGATTTTCTATTCAAACGGATAAAAACACAAAAAGTATTGCGTGCAAGCTTTTTTTTTTAAATGATATCTCCTGTCTGTAGAGACTTTTGGAAAAAATTTAAAATACAGACGCACAATAAAACAAATGAAAAAAACATGTTCAGTTACTCTTTCTTAATGGGTTTTATTTCATCATCCATGAAGAAATTCAATTTCAAACCAACGTTTGCCTATAGCTGACGATCCTTGAAATTGCATCCTCGTTTAACACTATTTATAGTACCTTCCCCAAATCTTTCTTGCTGCTCACCTCTTTTTCCCATCAAAAATGATTCTTCTATCCTGTCTTCCTTCCCCTTCCCCCTCTCCTTTTCCTTTGCCCTCACCTCTTTCGTAATTAGTCCATTCGTCTCGTTGACTTTCAAATGGGTCGTTCGTGATGAGCATGAACAAAGGTGGTGGTAATTCTTTATATCGGCTGGCATAATAATTCATCAAAGCATCTTACCGTATAGCGGTCGGCTGGTGTTTATCATCTGCAAGTGAAAAGCGAATGCGCGGCAAGCGTCGTGTTGTGTTCGTCATGCAGAATGCACTTATTTTACCAGTATTTGTATCATTGCTTTCCTTCAATAACTACGCAAATTTCGCGCCTAAATTTCGCGCACTTAACTCATCATTTTCTATGGAAATTAAAATTTGCAAAATTTATTGGGAAAACTTTTTGTCGATTGCAACAAATAGGCTTATCCATAGAAGAAATTAACGAATTCAAACAAAATTTGTGGAAAATTTTCAGTAAAAACTTGCATAAATTATCTTTAAATCTATGATCGTAAGGTATTTTGTGATGAGATAAAAATTACGAAAATTTCATGCAACAAATAAACTTATGAATTTTTTTTTGATTTAGATAAAAGTGGCTGTACTAATAACCCCCCTCCCCCCTCCCCTCCTTAAAAAGAATCCAGATTTGCTTGACCTTTAATTCTCAACCTCCTATAGTTCCAAAAAGTTGATCCTAAAATATGATGACATATTATCGATCAAAAATCGGACATATGGGCCACTAGATACCAAGGTTAAATTACCTCAATAATCCCTAATTATTCTTTGGCAATTCTCGTTGTTTGATCCACAAGTATCTACAAAAACTTTCTCGGAAAAAACCTCGTTTGTTTGAAATAGGAAGTAAGCTGATATCATTCGTTAAAGGAATTACGGTAGGATGCAAGTAGCGCATTAGGTAGCGACGTCAAGGATCCACTGTCATTACCACTTTTCCATTTTTCTGATAAAATCTTTCAAAAGAACTAAGGCCACTCACTGCATCGAAAGCTATAAGAAGTCGGAAGATAGGGAGGAACGGAGGGTTGTGAAGAGGTAACCCACCAGGTTGGTACCACCCTTGTGAAAGTGGGATATTTTTGCAAGAGAATATCTCACTATCAATAATTTAATTTTAAATAGCACTCAAATCCATATACATAACGGTCATTTCGACCGTATATTTTAAAATAAAAGATACGGTCGAAATGAAACAGAAATTTCAAGGCATTAAGACGGTTTACACTTCGAAGAAGCAAGAAGACAATATTTTAGTGAAAGCTTAAAATAGCTTTCTATGCGCAACGATTGCATTTTTAGGGGGAAAAGAGTTTCTTTCAAGAGTTATACGGTAGATTAGATTATAGTAGTACTGTGCTTTGAATTGCAATGCTTTCATTGGTGACAGCCGTGTAGAAATTACAATAAATCCGAACTGAAGTTCAAATTCCACCACCACAGTGTTGCCCCTATACTAATCTTTATGAATTGTTTTATGTATGTATGTGTATGTGTGCGTATATATATATATATATATATATATATAATATATATATATATATATATATATATATATGTTTACGTGACAGTCGTTGTGTTTGTGGAACAAGCAAGTTGGCGCCAAAAAGTCCTAAGCACTTGGCGAATAGCCAACTCTGAGAGCAAAAAAAATGTGTGAGGGCAATGCAAACGATTTTTAGAGGAGGTGGGATCCAGGCAGCGTACAACACACAGCAAGTGAAGGAGGCGGAGTTGATATTTTGGGCGGAGCGTTTTTGGCCAGCCTCAAAGCGATGCGTGTTGGGGTGCGTCACACTGCTGCACGCATTGTGTTGCCCAATCGCTTGGGTACGTGTCTCTCAGCGTGTGATGTGGGGGGTTGTTCCATGTCTATATATGTAGGGCTTTCGTCAGCCGGCTGCCTCTTTGTTATTATTCACGTTTATTCTCACTATTTTTCTTGAGGAAGTTTTTTGTTTTTTTAAATGTTTTGTTGGTTAAAACTTTGTATTGTAAATCAACTCCATGTAGTGTTCTTGACTTTAAATGTTGAGCATACCTGCTCTTAGCAGGTCGAACTTATCCTTGAAGTTCGTTGTTGGCCTTTTTGCCGATCCTGAACTCTCTCCTTAAACCAAATATTTTATTCTTCTCACTAAATCAAGCTTATATTAAGCTCCTTTTCAACAAGAATTTCTTATGCTTTCCATTGGGAATTTCGAATAGAAGGCGAGATAAACAAAAAAATTAGAAATGAGATAGAGGTGATTCCCGAATCAGTAAGAAATTGCCAAATAGAGCGGTGATTATGTCCATATTTTAGCTGTGCGATGCCTAAATAATGCGCGGAAATACGTTTTAAAGCTTAATATGTTCAAGTTTTAAAGCTTAAAATGCTCAAGTCTTAAAGCTTAAAATGCTCAAGTTTTAGAGATTAAAATGCTCGAATTTATCCACTCTTTCGTTCATATTTGGCCGCAGATTTTAGCCTGTACTTATCAGTGATGGAATAATTGTGTTTTCTATCATTTTCTACTGTTTCATATTTTTTCATTCTATACGCTGCGATTTCATCTTTTTTTTTTCTGCATTGTTTAGTGTTTTCATTTGTTTCTGTCACATTTTTTTCGATAATATACTTATAGGTCATTTTCTCGTTGTCTGATCATATTTTTATGTGTGTTCATCATTGCTTGCCAATTGAACCGAAAAAAGAGAGAACAACATCGCTTTAAAGGGAACAAAATATTTTTTTTATTGCGGACTACATCGTATTTGAATGATTCATAAAATCCATACAATTCTAATTGATATTTTTTATTCAAAGATGTGTTTTTATTCGATATTTTAATGTAGAATTTTTCGATCATTGCTTATTGTAATTCTTTTATGCAGTTGTTTACTGTGACCATTCTACCAACAATCTAATTTTTATTTTTTGAATCGAAAATTCAAATCCAATTTCCCTTTGAAATTTGCTTATTTCCCATATATTTATCGGCTAATATGTTGCCTAAAGTTCAATCGAAGAGAAGTTATATTGGCAGCAAATAAGTGATTATAAAATCGGTACAATAATCCCTAGTTTTATCTGATTTATACATGATCGACTAATTGCTTATCGCGTTATTGATGACGGTTATGAAATCACCACCAACAGGTTGCACCAGACAGCTGGTAATATTCGAAGTATCGAAAGAGGAAATTGCGCATTTAAAGTGTATATGTTGCCTTTCGCTTATGGCGATGGAAATAAATATGCATAATGATTTGAACCTAGTTTTCAAATTTTTGTTGAGAGACGAGTTAAAACTTATGCTTAGTGTGAAAAACTAGCAGAGACATAAGAGTAAATAAAAATTTTGAAGGGGCGACCAAATATTGGCGGCGCATTTGTCACAGCACTTGTCTAAATACATTTCTTCGTACGTATTTTTGCATCAATTCGTTTCTTTTTATCTATGAGTAAAACTCACTTTACAATCCACTCTCATCTATTCTTCGTTTTTCTCCACCATTTTTCGCTTCTAGAGTTTCATTTAATATTCACAGTATTGATGATTTGTTTGCTTCGATTTGTTGGAATCTTGCCAAATGTTCTTTTCTTTCACAGTTTTTGAATATTTTTAGTTCAAAATTATGATGCTTATTGTTTGATTATTTTTTTTTCGACAACATAAATTTCCTAATACAATGAGTTAGTGATATTATCAGTGTTGTATTGATAAAGTGCCTGTAGTTTAAAAAATGGGATTAAAAAAAAGTTGTATGGGAATGAGTGTAGACGAGAGTAACGAGTTGTCATTGAGTGACAAGCGAAGAGTAGCCGCTAGGGCGGTCTGACCTTTGGGTTGGCTCTCTCTTTGAGTATCCCAAAGCTATTTTCTATTTGATTTCTGACTGACCACGAGTGGGTGTGCCTCTTGCTGACCTTCCTCAATCCTTTTTATTGTTGAATAGAATAGAGAGAAGACATCGAATGTATGGTGGTCGACGCCCTTCATCACCTCTCTTCAACTCTCATCATATTCATTATATTTTCTCATTGCTTCTAAACACGATCCCGTTGACCTCTTGCACTCAATTTTCACCTTCTTAATACATATTGCCCAAAATTCAAATTTTTTTTTTTGCATTGTTTATTCGAGCGAATGACATATTACAACCAAAGATAATATCGATTTTTTTCGGTATTACGGTAGAATTTGATTGAATAAATTTATTCATTCTCTTGAAATTGGTGATTTTTTCTGTAAAATGGGACTTTTTTTCGTTAATTTTTCAGTTTGATCTTAATCTTTACAAGAAGCTTTATTTTTCAGATAAAATTTTCACATTGAAATGAAAATTTTTTCATTCCATCCATAAATATTCTTCGATGAAATATTGTGAAGAATTCAAATCTGGAAAATTGTGAAGATTTGGTTTTTAAAAAATTTGAATTTGGAAACATTCCAAGTGTTATTGAAAAGAAAAGTTATGTAGGAATGATATTAATTATACATTGAATTGTTGTATTTTTGATAAAATGAAGCATTAGAGCGATTTGATTTTCCATTGATTTACATTTTTTTTGCCTTCTTTTTTTTGCAACGATCGCGTAATTCTTTACCATCTTTGCTATATCTAATTTTGCATATCTTAGTGGAGTCATTGAAAATATCTTATGCAAATTTGATCCTCATCACTACAAGGAATAGAAACGATACCTTATCTTAATGCAATCCCCCTCCCCCTCCCCTCCATCCTTCCTCCCACCCTCAAACCAATCAACCAATCGACAATTGGTTTTAACATGTTTTTATGTTGAAAGATGTTTGCAACTTGCCGAAATATTTCAACATTATTTAAGTTCCAATTCCTATTTTGAAACTTAAATTCGATTCCGTAATAAGAATTTAGAAATTAAAATATGAAATAGACTTAAATTTGAAATAATATTCATATGATCAATCCCTTAGGTGGTTTCAATGGGTTCTGTATCGGTGTGGGCGGCGATGCTCGTTTATGCGGTTATCCGAAATCGATAAAGCATTCACGTTGTCTATGATGCTGTGTGGCGTACGTTGTTGGTTGGCTATAGCCTTTCCCCGTGTATACATCAATCCAGAATTATGCTCACTCGTTTCCACTCTCCCCTCTTTATCTCTCTCTCCCTCCCTCCCTCCCTCCCTCTTTCTTTCTTTCTCTCTCTCTGTCTCTCCCTCTCATGTGCGTCGTTTCGACATTCAAGCCAGTTTTTCACCTGTGTTGATTCAAACATCTGTATTTACTCTCGATTGTTTTTATGGTCAGCAGAAATATTAACCTGTACTATGATTTACGTGTAGGTGGTAAGCTTATTCGAATCATTTCCTACTATACTATTCATGCTGTACTATACTATTATTTGTAAATTTTCATTCTTTATTTAATATAGAAACGTTTTTGCGATTACTTACAATATTCTGTCTATTTATTATATTTTTTGTATTAATCTGTCCTGAATTATTTATTTATTTTATTCTTTAGATGTTCATATCAAAAATGATTATCTCTCGGTGGTATTGATCGATTGCCAACTTTTGGAGAATTGAGCTAAATTTTTTATAGAGAATTATATTATCCAAATTTATTACTGAATTTATTTTTGGATGAATTGATTTAATATCCAAAATAAAATTTATTTAAATTTAAATTACATCACCTTCGAAATAATTTTTCAATATTTTTTCATCAGTCTTTAAAATATATTTTTCTCTATTCTCGAAATATAGTAAATTGTAATATACTCGCAATATTATGATGTAATTTTTTTTGATACGTTTAAAAATAGCCTTAATAACTGTAATTCCTATTTAAAAAGTTGTTGTTTTTCAGACGAGCTTCTTTCGAGAGTGTCTCTTTCAATCATTTATTGCCTTCGAAATGGATGATGATCTAATAATTCTGCCACCCGTTTCGAATGTATCGCTCGATAATCCACCATCATCAACGCGTAAATCTGCACGTCGATGTTTATTTGGTCGAGCAGATATGAAACAAACTGATGCATGGCTTACTGAACGATTAAATGAAATTCGTATTGAACAACAACGAAAATGGGGATTCGATTTTCATACTGAATTACCATGTGCATCGGCTACTTCCGATTTCGTCTTCAGAGCCGTTTCCGCATATTCGGTAAATTTACAGTCTTTTTTTTTATTTATTTATCTTTATTTTTTTTTTATTCGTTGATATTTGAAAAACTTGTTGCTTTGATAATTTTTTTTTTTTAAATTTGTTTGTCTCTTGTTTATTGTTTGTTTGTTTGTTTTCTCGGAGATGACGTCATCTTGATTTCCGTGAATGCTTAGAAAAGTCTTACATATATTTTTTATTTTTAAGAAATTTTGGAGATTTCTATGCGTCAAATACATAGCGAATTTTTTCAACGCGTTATAACTTAATCGGTTGACGTTACGTCAGTAGTGTATCTAATTAATAACACAGCTTTTTTTAAAGTAATAGTTCGTGGGAAATTCATGCGTTTTAATTACTTTCAGGTGCCACATTTCTATCGTCTTTCATATTATCCGAGCGACTCAATGAATTCGTCGGATTCAGAAAATCGTTCACCGAGTGCTGATGATTCAGACTGCTCAATGGAGAGGTCTCCTCTTCAATCACCTCGCAAATATCAATGCACTCCACTAAAGCAAACCAAACTTACAGGTAAGTAAACGTTATTTATCTAAGTAGTATTGATGCAAAATTTTTTTATTCTTTCGATTTATTTGAAAATATGCCAAATAAATAAATTATTGTATAGATTTGGTATAGGTGGCGTAAATTTCAGGGTTTTTTTCGAGGATATTATTTCTTATTGCTAATATTAAATTAATTGAACATCTTATCATCCTTATGATTGAGCTGCCCTTCCTTGCGCTCTTTGACAGATGTTATCTGATTATTCAGCAAGCACTTAATTGTACAATGCCTTATGAAGTTAAAATAGCAGTTTTATATATATATATATATATATATATATATATATATATAGGATTGTTACCACTGATTTTATTAACGTTGTTGATTTTTGATTAGAAGGTCGAACTTTTTTTTTTCATTTGAGCGCGTCCAATCATTTTTTGAAGTGCTGAAGAGAAATGAGAGAGCGAAATGCTACGTAAGCAATACGCACAGATTGATGCTTACCCGTTTGGTGTCTAATAATTTCTTATCACTTTGGCAAGTAGTGTTCCATATTTGATAGCTCTTTTTAATCAACACATTCCTCCTCCTCTCTACTAAATACTTTAGGTGGGCATTTGTTTGTATAATATGTTCAAATTCTCTACACTGTTTTTACCAATTTTCATTGCTTATCAAACAGTTTATGCGCATAAGATTCAATAATTTTATGTTCATTAACATAAGCGCTCGATTATAAGAGTAGTTTTATGCTTGAAAGTTTTTCTAAATTTTGAGATGATTGAGGTAGATGAAAAAGTGCATAATATTTTTTTTATTTTAAATATATTAGAAATCGTCGCACTAAAATATGAATAACTACTTGAATGAATAGCAAGTATAAATTGTTTAGTTATTGATTGATTAGAAAGTCGATCACTTAGGTCAATAATAAAGAAAGATTCGATTATAAAAGTATTTTTGCAGCGTATATGAAGGTGCAATCACGTAAACGCCTTCAACATGCAGCAAAGACCAACGATCTCAGCAATGCGGCAAGTTCGTCGTCCACATCGGCGCCGATGGTTCGACGCTTCAAATCATCTTCGCAGTAGTTGCTGTCATTGGCTTGATAAGGTTGACATTGGCTCAGGTAGCGTATAACGCCGAACTAAAAGCTTGAGATTTCCGAATCGATTCCATTAATCGTCAAATAGTTCGAGTTAGTCGGGAGTAGCTATATGGATTTTCACAGTAGCGCAGTCGGTAAAGCATCGATGCGGTAATTGAATGATTCAAAGTTTGCATCCCACTCGATAAATTTTTGAAGTGAGCCAAGCTAGCATGTGTTATGAGCTTTTCATCGCTCCATTCCGGCTTTACTCCTTCTGGAGTGCCAGTTTTGAGCGTTTAGCCATCTTTTGGTCTTCTGTGATATTTGGTTATAGGCTGTCAGTCTACGCCCGTGTTTTGCGATTTTATTTCGCCCTCTTCATTTGTTTATTTTGTTGTTTGGCCGCATTTCGAATTTATCTACATGTTGAAATTAATCGCCTATACTTTGCAAATAAAATTATTGCTCGTGCAGAAATAGAAGTTCCGAGATTTAGATGATATACATTTCCCGAATAAAATTTATTTCGAATTAATAAAATATGAATTTTTCGAGATGTACAAAGATTTTTTTTTCTTACAAATATATAAAAATATTCAATGCATTAAGAAAATATTCCAATATTATCGTCTTGCCGACGTTTGATTATCTTTATTTTCTTTTTCGTTTTTCTGCGGCCTAAAGAACGTTGCTTAGAACATCTAATACGATTGAAGTTCATTTATTGAAAACAGATTTGTGAAGTATATCCGGTATAATCTGAACGGTCTTCTCTCTCCCTCTCTCTCTCCCTCTCTCTCTCTCTGTCTATTTCTCTGTTTTCTTTTTCGATCGGATGATGTAAATAGTCGAAATCGCCTGAGAGAGTTATTCCTCATTCACTGGACAAGTTGCCAAAATGTGCAATCAACGTTGAGTATTCCGTTGATTTTTGCACTGCACATAATATCCGTTTTTGTATTAATGTTTTTTTTTCTTTAAAATTGTTTCGTTTCTGTTTTTCCTTTCTTTTTTTCTTTTTCCCTTTCTCTTTCTTTGGTTCATTTGAAAAAAAAAAGTTGTTTTTTTAATGACAGCGTAACACAGGTTACTTTTTAAAATTAAAGTAACTAATTTTTGTTATTATTATCATATATGTTTGTTCTCCTCTTTTTGTGTGCTATATTTGCGTCAAACCGTCTTCTATTCATTTTTTTTTCGTATGTGCAAGGCTAATATGGCCAATGCTTTGTGTTGTAGAATTGCGCTTCTTTTTTTTTTAAATTAATTTGTTTAAATAAAGAGATCTATGTAAAAATTGTTTACAACACAATAAAAAGAAGTTCTAGGTTATTATCGCATTTTAGCTTGAGAAAAATTATCGATTATATGCAAATTTTTTTATAAAAATCTGAAGAGCTCTACCAAACTGAACTATCTAAATATTTTACGGTCTCTAAAGCTTTCTTCAATCAGTTGCTCTATTTTGATTCATCGTTCACTAAATCGATCTAGTGCTTTTGTATAGAGTTTACATTATGGTAGAATGGAGTCTACAATAGTAAAATGGCTCTTACATTGATATAAGTAACAATCTACGATACAGTACAAGGTATATAGGATATTATTGTTATTCTTGATTGTTTTATGCTGATTTCTATGCTAATTTATAAAACATCTCTTTAGTGATTTTTAAGATCATCTTTGCATTTTCAATATTTGTGATAAAATTTCAAAATTGATTTCCTTGTTGAATTGTACGTTGAGATTTTTCACCTGCAAAATGATATAATACAAGAATATGGAAAGTTGCAGAAAGCAACTTCCCGTATTTCGGCGTTAATATACCTGCAATATATCTACCATATACCTACCATATAACCATATATCTACCATATGCCTACCGTATAATCATATATCTACCATATACCTGCAATATGATAAGAAGTTTATAAAATCAGCTCAATGCATTGAAATGTTTTTGGGAAGAACATTCGATGATCGATAAACATAAATATAGGCAATATGGTGATGTTGGAACGTGTGAATTTTCTCTTTTGCTTTTTGTTAAAGCTACTTTCACATTTCAATTTTTTTTTTTATCCCATCGAATGTTGTTATCGATCGACAAGTACAGTATATCCGATATATAAGATACGGAAGCCTTCAATAAAATCAGTACCATCTATCCAACCCACTTCCCGCCCGCCTCTCTCCCCTTTCCCACCACCTCTCACTAATTTCTGATAGGCTCTTTTGTCCGGGAATGGAAATTTCATCGCTTCTGAATCTATCTATCTAAAACCGAATATTTTCCTTTATTTCTCACCACCTTACTGGAAAAAATTTGAGCAATTTCGATGGGAATTTCCCAGAAAGAGTTTCGAATTCCTCAGATAAATGCCTCGATAGCCTTTTCTCATTTTTTTTTTGTTGTTCGAAATCATTTCACATTCCCACTAGGATTATTGATTAATCGTTAACATAAATTTTCATTTTTTCTATAACATATCGGTTGATATTTGAATAAATATAATTGCAAATTTCTCTGACGCATCTAGATGATCAAAGAGGATATATTGGAAACGAATCATTAACACATGCTTTTCATTTTTTTTTCTTTTTCTTTTTGAAGTCGATTGGAATATGAGCTTTCAATGCTTGCGTTTTTTTTGGGCACAAGTAATACAATATGCCAAGAAGCTTAAGTTTAATCTTAAAGAGCTCGAGCTTGATTCCGCTTCTAGCTGAAACTTAGCTTCTACTGTTTTTACTACAGTAATTCATGTGTTCTTTTCTGCTATAGAGAATTTGCTTGTTTCTGCACGAAAACGTACCTGCGTGTCTATCGGCTCATTGGCAGCCTGTCTCATAGAGCGGCTACCGTATTAGATGTAATATATGCTTGACAATCACAAATGGCGTTTAAATAAATATAATTTTTAATCTCTGCTAGAATTTATATACAGAATAATTTTACTATAATATTTCCTCGAAAATTCTACTGCTTAATGAATAATTGATGTATTTTCAACTAATTCACTCAATTGTTTCGACTCTTATTTCATTGATTCGTCAACAAAAAGCTCCTCTTTTAGATGTACCGAACACAACGATGCCGACATGTGGAACGGCATCTTTATGAAAGCTCACCGCTATTCTTCTTTCTACTTTTCACTATTAACTGTATCGTATTCGAAGTAAGTAAGCAGTAGAAGAGGGGGAGAGAGAAGTGGCAGAGGACAAATATATTTGAGTATCCACTTATGTGGTGCTTTGTTTTTTGTTTTTTTTTTCAAAAATTTTCCCATTTTCTTGACGATAGAAATTATGTTATTGTCGATATGCGGTATGTCATCCATTACAGCGAATCGAAGAATTTGTATAGTGACGAACTGTATGACCCTATCTTCTTCCAAAAAAAAAAAAAAAAAAACACTAAACTCCCTCATCAAGTTTGTGGTTTTTTCTGATAGAAATATGACCTAATAACCTTTTTTTTTCACTCCTCTTGCCTATCTCTTTTTATGAACTAACCCATTTTTTGGTCTAGTGAACTCACTTTATATTCATGGAATTCTTTAGAGAATTTTTTTTCACCTAAAAAATTCGATTTGGTGTGAACCAATCATGGAGTGCATCTTTGAATAGCGTACACATAATGGGGTGATTATTCCGCATTGTGATGAACGAATACGATGGCATCGTTAGGTACGCCGGTGGAAATGTGACATGCATGCATCGAATTGTATCCTTTTCAGTAATGACCAAAAAAAAAAAAAAAAGAACAGCTGTCATTTCGGCTTACATATAAATATACATTCAAAATGGCTCACGATATCGTTTTTTCTTCCGGAAACTCGCAATATCCTTTTTCTTCAGGAAATAACTTTTCCGGAATCATCAAGCAATTAGTGCTTAGATATAAATATTACTGCAACAGTGAAGTTTACGAATATCAATTGCAATACTTTTCAAATTACTCAGTGAATTCACTTAAATTAACTCATTATTACTCATATGAGGTGTTACAAAATAAAAGATAAAATTTGTATTTATGCCATTAGCTTCATAATCTTTCAATTAATGCGAACGATAGTTCGTATTTCAATAAAGACATTAATGAGAATGGTATACGATTATGCATTTGCCATTATTGAACAATATTCGATCCAACAATTTATGGACACTAGTTACACTCTTTTCCATATGAATATGCGTCACTAGAAATGCGATTATACTATGCGAACTTCTATATTATAATATAAAGTAGAGAAAGTATTTCTAATAAATATTCATAGCAAAAAGAGTGTTTTTTAAACATTTTTTATGATCTATCCTTTTCCAATGAAGGTGAAAAAATTTTTTGGGATTTTCTAAGAAAAAATTTTGAAACGGATTCACGAGCAATAAATATTTATAATGAATTGAAAAAGTGATGAATCGACAGAAGGAAGTGCTCAGATATGGAACAAGATAAAGTGGTCTCTTTTGTTCGATTCTTTTTTTCTTCTCTTGAAATGCAATGGTTGTTTTTTTTTTAAAGTTCAGAAATTAGAATTTCACAGATTGAATTTTTCAAAATTTTTCAAGATCCTCTCGAATTCTTTCATTATTCTTCGATTCATTTTTTTTATTTATCAGTCGCACAGCAAATTCAATCACATCTAATTTATCTTATAAATGGTTTCGTATAGTTGATTCGTATAGTGTCCTGAAGTGACCAGTCTCATATAGACCTCGAATAGGCTACTCTTTACATATACGACATTCGAGTGACCATTAGATTAATGACATTATATGGCTAACAGTTGTTATCATGCTGTTTAGAGCGATACTATGGATGGGATCTTATCATGTGGTCACTATGAGGTCAAAACGATACTGCGATAGGCTCATTTTAGTGTTTAGAAGCTTGCATTTATTTACGATAATGACGAGAGAATCGATGAAAATATAACTGCCAATGGCTGGAAAAATAGTTAATTTATTTCGGAAGCAAGCAATAAATGACTAATCTTAGAATTCGATTGATATGATTTCGTATTTGACGATGACGCAAATATTTTTAATAGTCTCAACAAAAAATGATCCCTTTAGAAAATCTTTTACTTAAATAATATAGCTGAAAACTCTACAAACTATTAAACACCTTTAAATAGTAAAATATGGCTATGTACGAATTTGGTTGAAGAGTCCTCAAAAATTATCGAAAATTCGCGACAACTTTCGCCATTCGATCAAATTTCCATAATAAAAGCATTTGGAGCAATTTGTGATGCCAAGTGACCTTGACCGATTTTTGGTTATTTCGCCAAATTTTTTTGTCACAATGCTCAAATTTATACTCTCATTTCGCATCCACTTGCTAATTTCTAGAAATCTATTCCGATTGTTCAACTTAATTAAAAACATCATAAAAACAATAAAACATATCTCGTTGCACACATTAACTGCTGATAATTTATTTTAGATATTCGCAAAAAAAAAGAAGAAGAGAGAAACGCATTACAAAAATGGCAATACTCTAGCATTAAAACCTCACATAATTTATATCGAATTTTAATATTGGTTTTTTGGAATTTTTTACAAGCATATGCGTTTTCCAAGTTTTCATAGAAAAGGATAGAAATTCTCGATGTAAGTTGTATCTTCAAGCA
Source organism: Baylisascaris schroederi (assembly GCA_006503575.1). Classification (NCBI taxonomy): domain Eukaryota; kingdom Metazoa; phylum Nematoda; class Chromadorea; order Rhabditida; family Ascarididae; genus Baylisascaris; species Baylisascaris schroederi. Next base: position 25,826 of record QEWY01001145.1, read on the forward strand.
TTTGCTTTTGCAGCAAAAGCAGGCGATGAAGAAAAAAAAAAAAAAAAAAAAAAAAAAGAAGAGCACGTTGAAGATGTTCACGTGAAGATAAGAATGTTTGATGGACGTTACGTTCTCGAGATGTTTCCCTTGTTAAGGCGCCTCAATGACTAAACATTTTAGCGCTTCGGCGACAATCCAATATACAAAAAGATTTCCCACAGTTAGATAGCATATTTATGATTTTAATATGACTATTGAAAGTATTTTCACGAAAATATTCGTTCAATTAAATGATTGTTGAAATTGAAATATGCACGAAAAAGAAAATGAGAAAAAATATTGGAAAATTTGAAATCAGCGGAGGAAATTTTTGAAAATTTACTAAGTAAAATTATTTTGGAAATTAAGTTTATTATGGAAATTTGAGAGGTTGCATTATTGCTTATTTCTAAAAATTAGGGTGTATCTTCTTCGAGGCTTCCCTATTCCTCTTCCGTCTCTTATCTTTTTCTTTCAAAGGTAATCATTTCTACTTAGAGGTAATTTAGAGCCAATTCAGGTTTTTTTTCTTTTCGTTTCAAATATCAATTTATAAGCGAAAAAAATTGATAAAAATGAATTTTGTGATTTTTCAAGCGGTCATTTATGAAATTTTTTGTAGTGATTTTTCTTATCACCTAATCTTAAGTTCACCTACCCTCTCCCTTCAAACTTTGCTGTCAATAATGGCCAAGGAAAGTCACAAGAGAATTCGCGATACTATTGTTTTAAAGGTCACATTAGGAATTGGCGCAGTTCAACCATGACACGCTTAGATCAATGGTCAAATTTGTTGTCTCTATTAGCCAATGCGCCTTTTTATTTGCATAAGTAAAGGATGGATAATATGAACACAAGTTGAGATAAACACGTTGAAAACAATTTTTGAAGAAACAACGATAATTTTTAACCAACTCAGAACATTCGACTACTGATAACTCAATACGGCTTAATCTCAAATAAATTTTTTCCTTGAAAAATTTAGAAAACTTATAACCCCTGGGTGTATTGCTCGAGATTTTACGGTAGTTGTGAGAGGGCAACAATGTGACGCTTGGTTGCAAAAACTAAAAGCGATGCGATATGCAAAATAGCGCTCATTTGACGCAGCACATTAAACAGCTCACCGCCACTATTTATGCAAATTCAATGCGTATATCGCCTTTTTAGTGAAATGTTTCACTTTGAAATTATTGAGGTCATTTATACGCTTCATTCATCCGCATAGTATCGAGCTTTTATGTGGCTCGAAAAAGTGACATATCATCGATCGAGAAAGGAGATAAAAAGATGGATAGAGAGGGATGAAAGATATGGTCGGCGTTTCGAAAATAAAATGCGAATTATTCAAGGGAGATAGGATAAGGGGGATCCCTTCTAATCTATGAGGTGTTTCGATCAAATCCCCTCTCCTCCTTTTCTCTCCATCGATATCGCACCAATTTATGTACGCTTATTATTTGTTTCTACTCATGATGCATCAACAATTTGAGAAAGCTAACACGTAATTCGAAATGTTAGTATAAGTTTGTTGGTATTTATTCCACCTACTTAAAATCGAGCAAGCTTAGCACGTTAATATTGACATTCATATAGATTTCATACCTTCTTAATAAATCTTTCATTATTGTAGAGGTAGATATGGTAGATATGTCCAACAACGATTCACAAAAACTTCAAAGTGCCCCGAAACTCCCTAAATATTTTCAAATGATAACATTATACCTAACTACCACAATAGACGAAGAGATGCCTAGAGATGAAGAGATGCCCCAAAAAACAGATATCTAACATCTAAAATCTCAAGAATAATTAACATGTGCATAAAATCTTAGAGCAATATTTTATTAATTTTCATATATAGTGGAATATATAAGATATAAATAAATAAAAAATAAAAAAAAGAAAAGAAAAAAGTTTAATCTTTTCGAAAGATAAAAATTTGAGCTGAAAATAAATTTTTAAAATCCTTTTTTTCCGAAAAAAATTAATTTTTGCAACGATGAAAGTAGATTTTAATATTTTCATTACTTAATAGCGTTCGTTTCAATAGATCTATTTTTTTACTTTCCTCATTTTAATTACCTATTGCATCTTTTCAGTTCATTTTTTTAATGATTATAGCGATCATTTTATATTAGAATATTTGCATTAAGTTCTTCTTACTCATTCAATCAACTATAGATTGAGTGATAGTGACTTATCACTCAATTTTGCTTATCGTCTTTACGCTCTTTAAGAAAATCTTGGAGCAATTTTCGGCTATTTTTATTAGACTAATGTTTGCTATATGAGAAGAAATACAAATAAAATATTGAAATATGGGAAAATTTGCGAAACAATGCGGTCACTCAAAGACACTATCGCACTCGCTGACCACCACCGATGCTATTGATGACCTTTTCGATTGTCTTTGCGGTAACAACTACTCGATCAAATAATATTGACGCCCGCATTGTTCATTGTGGTGTGGTTGACCTCAGACCGACCGGAAAAGAAAATAAATTGCGGCATCGCCTTCACCCATCAAAACGACCTTATTCATATGCAATTCGGAGTGCAACGATGACAAAAACATCACACACGGTTCAACGCACATGAAAGATGCACTGCCGAAATGCACTCTTTTCAACTGTCTCAATGTCTGTTCTATTTAATTCCCATAGTCATCTAAACAATATGCCTATGTCAAGCATATACAAAACGACAGGCCTCTCTTTGAGGTTTGTTTTTTTGCTCTCAACGCTAATCGAGTTTTCGATCAAAAGGGCTTAATGGTAATTATGAGAGGGTGCCCCACCGGAAACGACAACTCTTGGATGTTGCCTTCCTTGTTTTGCGGCGATTCGTTTATATTTGAAGGGCGATTTTGTGTGCACTCATGTGCAAATACATCCACTACTGGCACAAACATGTATGACTATCGATGAGGTCTAAACGATAAAAGGGAACGTCAATTTGAGCGAGATGACGGTGAATGGGTGGGAGAGAAAGGGGGATGGGGGAGGGAAAGGGGGATAATGGAGAAGGGAGAAGGGAGAAGAAGAGGGAGCATGCAGAACCCAAATTTCAGAAGCTGCTCTTTGAGAAATGCACTTTTATCATTTCTAATCGATTATGATGTTGATTTTGGAATGTTATAAGCACTTTTAGTTGTGCCACTTAAAATGATTAAGATGGTGTTACTCTCTCGCTATCTCTTCAATCATCCCTGAATCAAGTTCACCGTATTCCGGAAATACCGTATGCAGCTAAGAAAGATGCTTCACTTATTATTGATATCAGTGGATCATAGATGAAATTAATGATAGCAAATTTGAAATATATACCCCTTCTAGCGATATTTCTTTTAATTATCTTACAGCGATCAATGACAGAAGTAATTTTACCTCAATGATTTATTGTTGTTGTTTTTTTCACAATTGTGACCATATATTCCTATATATTACTGTAGTATACTGTGATCACTGTAGTATACTGTGAAGTTATGTATTACATTTTTCTGCATTTTAATTTCAATTTAAACTTTATGAGGCAAAAATTATTTGTGAAATGAACTTTAAAAAGTGCAGAAAACGTGTACTTGAATCATTTCCAATAAGACAGTGTAAACGATCGATGAACGCATAGATATATGGGCGATATTACAATCAAATAGATTGTTGTAAGGGGTTGGTTCTCGGGTGTTCGTTGAAGGCCGTTTGTGATGTGCGTTGACGGATTGAGTTGGCCCATTCAAAGATGAATGCCCGCATTACTTTACAAAAGAGACCACTTCCGTAATGCATACACCCACCAACAACTGTGTAATATTCGACATTAAACACACCATCACGCCGCAGGGTGGTTTCTTTATTCACTGTGTATTACTCATTCCGATGATACACAACAATTCCCTCAAAAGGGAGATTCTAGGGAATGAATTGGATTTTATTTTTTAATTTAAAAAAAACAATCATTTTTGAAACAATATATTTGCATTTGCATTTATTTTACGCTATCTTCTCTTCTATTTCATCTAATCATCTCCATAATATTTATATTTTATTCGTTGATACTTTGTTCGGATGATTTTATAATTTTCCAATTTCCATCCTATTCATAAACTAATTCTTTCTCTCCAAATTTTCCTACTTAATTTTTATAAAAATTTCTCATAAAATTTATCTTAATCATTTGTCGATTTGGTTTTCTTAAAAATAATTCAATTAATAAAAATAATTCAAATTCTATATGCATAATAATTCAAATGAAATAAGAGAATAACATAACGGCAACATTGTGTTGGCATTTACGTGTATAAAACGAACTTTCCGAGAAAGCCAATTGGTTTATTTTTAGCTTGTATGCATTCGCGTATGATATATTCAAACAATATTGCGTTCTATTCGAATTGGATACACTTTTTTTCTCTCTCTCCCTCTCTCTATCTTTAGAGCACTTTCCATAATGTTATTCACATTGAAAATGAATGCGCATATTTGCCGTTTGAATGCTCTAAAATACCGTATTTGAACGCTGAAAAGCAGACAGCGTGGCGTCCTTTTATAAGAGATTTGCAAATTAAAAAATTTTTATGCACAATTTTTCAAAAATTATTTACAGTTTTTTTTCGGGAAAAATAAGATAATCAAGCTTGAAATAATTTTAGGGAGGGAATTTTTTATTCAAAAAATGGGCTCTATTTCGAATTTACTGTAATTTTTTGAAACGTTGTTGAGAGAATTTTTGATGTAATAAAATTAATTTTCTTCATAGATCCTTATATTCTAAGTTTATCATAGTTAAAGTATAATTTCGGAAAAAGGAAAATAAAAAAAACGTTATAATAATGGTCGCTTATGGATATGCTATTAATATACATGAAAAAGTAACAAAGTGAAAGAAGTCACTAAGATGTAAATTTCAGTGTGCGATTTTACCAAAATTTAATCAGCATACCATTCAACCTTGAATAAAACCCCTCCCCCTCGAACGACCGCTCTCCTACATGCATTTGAAAAATAAGTTTTGTCTCAGCTGCATTTTCTACTAATAAAATCCCCTTGTAACTACGAAACTTAAAAAATAATTTGCTCTTATAAACCTAAGAAGCTGAATACTGTTGTTGCTGCCCACAAAAATTTTTTGAGATCTTCCGTAGTATCCGGTTCGGACCAAAGTTATAAACCCTGGGGGTGGAGGAGGGAGAGTGGGAAGGGTTCTATACGAAATTTACTCGATGGCTACATTCTTTCGAATATACCTCTATAGAATAGATAAAAGACAGTAATTTTAATATTTTTCCTCTCAATACGATATTTAGAGCATTACGATAGATGAAATTCTACTACGATACATCTGGAATGAATCGCTAATGATAAGATGCAATTATATAGGATGCGGTAATCCGAAGGACGTTCGACCCTATTTCCGATCGTTCTTATAACTAAATCGACAGCTGTTTTGACGAGGAAATCACCATATGTTATATGCATGAGAGCTTAAAATGCGACAGTATTATAGCTCAATGGTCACGCCTTTCCACAGATCACATCTTAAAGTATCAAATTTTTGCATGACCTCGTATACCAAATGCTACATTAATTTCTATCGTCATCTCTAGTGAAAATCCAACGGAAATATTGGATATTTTTTTGCGCTGTGAATATTCCCTATCCGATCAAGGTGTATTGCAATATATAGAGTACGAAAAATATTATTGAAATAGAAAGAAAAATGAAAGAATTTCGAAATTTCTAAGTTTTAAATAAAGTGGATATAATTTTGTGCTCTTTTCATTAAACGTTGATAAGTGGTATTATCGAAAATAATAATTATTATTATTAATCGTTTATATAAATCGTATTTGATTTGCTACATATGTTATCTTTAATCATAATTTTCGTTATTTTATTTTATTTTACTTTATCAGTATAAATTAATATAAGATAAGCGATTTTTAAGATGTATAAGAGACGTGCTCTCGGTGAGAGTAGTGCCGGGTACCGTTAGTGGTTTAGAAACCTGACCTTCGACCTGCAATTATGAGATCACCATGTTGACCGATGTGAACCTCTTTCATGAGCAAATTCTTTCATATTCGAATACGTATTCGCTAACTTATATCAGAGCACCGTATTCCGTTAAATATTGCAACTTATTAGTACATTAGAATAATCCCTTTATTCTAGAAAGGAAACACTCCACAAATATCGCAAAAATAGAGCCTCCTGGGTTTCTATTGCAGTTAATACAGTATTTTATTCATTTAGCTCAGATAAAAGTATTCGAGGAAGTGCCAACAACTATATAACATTTTCAGTACCTAAAAAAATAAGCCTTAATTTGCAATACACATCGATGTAATTTGCAAAGAAAAAAAAAGAAAAGAAACGGAAAAAAAAGAAAGATCGAATTCAACCAAGTGCCATTCGCAGTATTAATTTTTTATCCTGGTTTATATTAGTTCCGTATCCTGGTTTATACGTCGGAAAATATGATTGAAAATAGTTATTTGAAAGCGTTTATGCATTGCCCACGCTGTCACATGAGGTTTAAGAACTGAACCACCGAGTGGGGAAATGATTCCCGACCGGTAAAATTCGCTAGCAACCTTATAAAAAAAATTTTTTCCTTAATAACAGTCAACTTTATGAGGCAAAACGCTCTAACAGGTGTAAATTGCACGTACAGTAACATGGAGAAATCGATGAAAATTATTGCCTTTTGAAGAAAAATTCAGAGAGAACATTCGAGTTTATTTTATAGGATCTCTAGTTCGATTGATAGCAGAATGAACGATTCGAAAGATGAATTTTAATAAAATATACGAATAAATCCCTCCAAAAGGTAGTAATCTTATCGATCGGTCTTTGTGGACAGGTAGAGAACGAAGGCATCGTAATTGAGTGTTGTTGAACAACTAGGAAAATAACCCACCGAATAGTCACTTATTTACTACGTACATGACTGGCTAGAAAATATGAACACAGCAACAACCAGCCGTCTGGTTCAGAAAGTTTGTTTTTTAAAGAATTTACTTCCTATTTCAGATCATATGCATTCAATAATGATTTACAAAGAAACCGGTTAATAAGCTGATCTTAGTGTAAAATTGACAGAATGGCTGATCAAAGCAATTGACTATAATAAGACAGCCACTTCCTCGAGGTCAACCGTATCCTCTATATTTACATTCCCAGACAATCATACTCTAACATAACCTTGCACTAATAACATTGCAAATAACGGCACGTTAAAGGTTTTTTACAGTTTTAAAAATTTTTGCATCTTTTCGAAAAAATTCTTGCCAAAAAAAATCCTTGCCCCCCTCCCCCTCCCTCCTAATTGGACCGCCATATATAACACCTCCCAAAATTATTGAAAGTGGTACCATTTTGTAACAGTTTGTTGAACGCATAATAATGAAGCTGTGCATTGAAGCAGCTATCAACGAAATGGTGTGCTTATGAGTCATCACCTTGCGGGATTTGCTTTTAAAATGCTTTCTGAAACATTTTCGAATAGATATAACTTTATGAAGTAAGCCTTTGCAAATCGCTCTATTCAGATCTATTCCTTTAGTTGTAAAATGCAAAATGGTTTAGGTTAAATCCGGCTGCCTAAGGATCGAAACCGGATTCGAGACTGGGTTTGATCTAATCGATAAATCGATTAAGGATCGAAAGACTAATCTAAAATCAATTGCAACACTTATATTTCTAAACGTAGATTAACAATAATAATCCATTTTTGTTGATAGATTCATATCGATTCGTCAAGTGTTCGTGTTGGTACTTGATATAATCAACGTACTCTACATTTCAGACCTGTAATCCTCGAATAGGTGGAAATATTCATAGTTAAAGTGGTCGTGAGGTATTCAATCGAGTGTTTGAGTTTAGATATATCCCGAACAAGCCCAGATTATTCGATGAAAAATGCATCAAGTGTTGAAGATATGCATATGGCATAAATATGCAAAATATATATATATATATATATATATATATATATAGATACATAGAAAAGTGATGAAAGGCAAAGCGAATTTGCATAGAGTTTTGGTTTGTAGAGAGAGTGCGGCGGATATATTGTGCATCGTAAAGTTTGTTTATAGGGGGGCGGCAATTAGGGCCGACTAAGGTCACCGAGCTCAAAGGAAGTTCTAACGATAGCCACAATTACCTAAACAAAGATGAGCCTAATTTGCTGCTCGCAACTCAATCTCCCTTTTTACGAAAGCCGACAAAGTTTCCTCTTTGTTCGATATACCTATGCCGCAAAATCAACTTTCACCCTCTCTTAGTGGCATCCGATTTCAAAAACCTTTTAGATCATCGGTCGATGATTTTATATTGAGATAACCAGATGAATACGTCGGACATATGCGCCATTTATGTTGATCACATATGTTTATTTCCTATTCAATTTTATATTGACATGTCAAGACGCTTTTAATTTCTCATAGACTACATTTACAGCGAAGATTTACAGTATTTATAGCAGCATTTCATTTAGAGTGAATTTTTTCGAGCACATAATTAGAAACTTTTTTAGGTGATCTAATAGAAAGAGGCCATATAATGTACGATAATGAGGCAGTCGTTAGTACTGTAATCTGATGAATAGGTCAACATAAATGAAGGCGACCAAAGATGTTTTATTTGTAATTGGAATACGGTAGAAATTATATTAAAAAATTACTTAGCAAAGAATTATAACAAAATGAAATGGATTAAAATCGCACACAATAGGAAAGAGAGGTGCAGAAAGAGAAGAGAAAATTTTCATAAATCGTTCCGATGCAGAAGCTATAAGATGTTCTGCGACGATCGATGATAGGAGTTCATTTTTTTCCATTCGGTTTTGATTATCGATCGATCCGAATTTTCGATGAATCCATTCATTAATTAGCAATCAATCGATAAAAAATGGACTGATCCGATTTCAACAAATAAAGTTCCATTAGAATTTCTAGGTAACTGTTTCTAAAATTGACATCATCGCTGTTTTTGAATGAATTTAACGAAATTTCACCTGTGGTACTTTTCTTATTAGGTCTTCACCCTTCCCCTACCTTCCCTTCCCCGACTCTGGTTTCTTGCTCTTGTTGATCAAATTGCAAGATTTAGAACATCAGCTAGACGAATATTTTTCTTCTTTGTTCTCACATTCTATTCCCCTCACAAATCGGCGTTAAATATAAAGCGAAAATGAAGTAATACAATCTCAAAGAAATGGTTTGCTTCCCATCGAAAATATTCAGCAATTTTATTCGATTATGAGGCGGGCGGCTATCCAAAAAGAGTTCGCGACGTTGTTCCACGAGATTTTTTGCAAACGTCTCCCATCATGTTTGGGGCTCCATCATTGATGCGCCGCCACATTTTATCGTTACTGTTGAGCAATTTCTATGTGAATCAATGATACGCTCAATTCTATGATAGGCCTTCATTTTAGGGATTCAAAGCTGACCGAGGTTTATCTCTCCCTCACGCCCCCCCCGTCCACCTGTCCTCCCTCCAGCCCCCTCTCGCTTCCTATTCTTCCTTATCTATCTACATCACTTCTAATTTGGTATTTTAGACTATTACTCGAAACATTTATGAAAAATACTTCTTTGAAGTAATTTGTGAAGAAAAGGACGGAGACGGATGAAAATAGAGAACATTTTATTTATAAAAACCTTTAATAGATCAATAAATCTAAAAAATATTACAATTAATTGTAGTTAAATAATTGTCTATATTTTAGATATTATGCTGGAAATTGTTTTAAAAAAATTTTTTTTAAAGAAAAACAGTTGGGAAAATGGAAGAGTTGAAGTACGGATATTTGGAGCAGAGAATTTTTTTTCCGTTTTTCCCTTTCGTTTTCAAAAAAAATTCCCTTATTTTATCAAAATTTTTCAACATTTTTTTCATAAAAAAGGAAATGAATGACGAGGGAAAAAACTTTAAATTGCAAGAATCATTTAAATGAAATGAAATGTAAATTTTTGACCGAAAATTTGAATGAGTGATCGATCGTGTGGGAAAATACGATTCAATCATATTGAAATGGTTTCTGTTGAATATTCAGGTATATTCAGTGGTATATTCAGGTAACTTTATGGCTTTGAAATCTATTTGTTGTTATTCATTATTTGAACAAAAGCATAAATGTCTTAATTAGTAATCAATGGGAAATAATCTTAGTGCCAACTTGGAATCGATGAAAATGTAAGATGAATCTATGGTATTGGATTACCTCCACTAAGTATTTGAACAAATCACCTCTCCTATTCGCATTCCTTTTCGCACTCGTTTAATCCATTCACGAAGGATCGTCGTTACGTTGGTAAATAAGAAAATCTTAGAAACAACGATAAGTGCAAATATTTGTATTGTTGAGAATTTTCCACATTTACCTTGTAGATTAATGATCCATTTCTAAGAATAAATGCAATTTTTTTTCCACTATTACACTCACCAACAGTTATTACGAATATGACGGCTAAAAGAGAAAGTTTCGTTGAAAAATTAGGTGAATGTGATTACATAGCGTTTAGGTTTCTTAGATTTCATGAATTTTTAAGGTGAAGTCGACAATGGTTGAGTTTGAGCTTGAAGAGTCGAACTTAGATTCATGCCTCGTTCTGCCCCCCCCCCCCCCCACCTACCCCCCGCCTGAACTTTTATTCCTTTAATTCCCCCCATAGAAATAAAATTGTCTATGAATGAGTGTAAAAAAAAAGAAGAAGAAAATTTTTATTTGCTAATTAATCAATGAAAATAGAAGAAACACAACGATCGAAACACAATGAAAGTGCAAAATAAGGTCAATCAATACACATTGAAACATCGAACATTAATCTATAAGCGATTGATATTCAATGAGAATATTTGCGATTCGATGACCTCGAATTGAGAATATTAATATTCTTTGAGTATATTCGTATCGATTTTGATAGCAAATTATTCGATAATATTTTTCCAAATTTTACAATGATAAATAAATGGTCAATTTTAAGGCATAAATCGATAAAAATGATCAATTTAAATGATCGTTTTGAAGGCAAAAAATCGATAATCGATCATTGAAACCAAATTTTATAAGTTAGGCAATTTTTATTGAAATATTTAAAATATTTGCATAAATTTTTTTGGTTGTCATTTGAAGTGCCAGAATGTAGCATGATTATGGTGGGGAACAGAAAGAGGTATGGGAGGAACGAGGAGGAAAACGGAGGGAAGAGAAAAAAGAGGTGAAGAAGGTTAGAGGAAGGACATACGAATGTGAAGGAGAGGAAAAGTAAGGCTACATGAGTTCGACAAGAACTTTATATATATTCATTGGAAACAAATATTCATTTTTTATATAAAAACAAAAATTTTTGAATGTTAACAAAATATGGAGAAATAAATTTTTTTTTCAAGGAATATAAAATGAATAAAAATATAGGTGAATATTTTGAAAGCTCAATAATAGATAATAAATTAGAAAACTGGGGAATAGTTCTCAAAAATTCAGAACTTTTTCGAGCCAATATTTTATAAAAATCATTGAGAAAATTCACCGAATATTTTGACAATTCAACACTAACTCGATATGGTAACCTTCACTACTTGCTATTGTTAGTTCGACTTGTTTAAATAGCTTTTTCTTGTTGATATATACTTTAAAAAATAGCATATTTTATTCGAAAATATTTTTTATACTCGAAAATTTTACTATCCTCTTCGAAAGGAAAATATAATCGAAATAATTTCTTCAGAAATTAAGTACCACATAAAAATTTCTAGCAAAAATTTCAGGGGAATATCGATTCTCAATCCTCTTTTTTCAGATTATGAGGGATAAATTCTAAGCAGAAATTCTAAAAATCCTGCACTCTTTTCAGGTATAAAATCAATCAAAAAAAAAAAAAAAAAAAAAAAAAAAAAATTAATGAACGGAAAATACTTGACGCATAATAATTTGAATAAATAGCTCAACTTTATATTTTAAAAACTATTAAGTAGGGTCAATGTAAAAGAATGGAAATACCGAATAAAAATGATTGAAGTGTTTAGTGTATGATAATACGAATAACTTGCTCTCGTTTTTTGAATTTTTATTTATTTATTTATTTATTTTCTTTTGCATTCTTCAAAGAGAATATATGCTAGTAAAAAGTGAGAAAGAGCGAAGGAAAAAAGATAGAGAATGGAAGAAGTGGAAAAAAGAGAATCAAAAAAAAAACCGGAAGTAAACTATTACAAGCTATTCAAATAACCTCGTCTAGCATATTTTCAAAGAGGAATTCCACATGTTGATGAGCGAGAAGAAATTATTGTTTGGAGTATAGAATCGAGATGCATCTCTATCAATTTCTATCGTTTAATTGAGTGCTTAAATTTGCGTTGTTCTATTCAACCGATCTGGAATTGCGACGCAATGACTCTGTCTAGAAAAGCGAGGACGGAGCAGGAATAAAGGAGAGGAAGGGGGAGCGAAAACCGACTTGGCTCCCTTTTAAAATAAAAAATTGAATAAGAAAGGATCCTTCACGATCAGCTTCTTTTTATTTCAGCTTTCCATTGACCGTAAGATGGAGTTCCCCAACCGTCGCCTTATATAGCCTGGATTTTGGCTCATTGCAGGGAATAAAAAATTCAAAATATCGTAATAACTAAAGAAAGAGTATTGTGCTTAGATTGCAACCGTATTTCCCATCTTTTTTTTTAGCGCAATGGACCGATTGAAATTTTTTGTATGTATGATGGTGATACGCAGCTTTGTAGTTAACCAATCCTTTCAGAGAAAGATAGGAGGGAGAGTAGGAGGGAAGGGTAAGGATGGGAAGGAAAGGGGAAGGAGGAAAGATAAGAGGGGGGTGGAAGAAGGAAAGGCCTCTTCCTGCCCCTCTCCCTTGGCTATGATCGTCGTCATTTGTGCTTCATAAAGGCGGCGGATTGCAGAGCAGCATAAAGCTTGATGAAAAATGATGCATGCGCGATCGTGATTCAGTTGATTCGATGTTGTGGTCAACAATGCAAAGGAGAGAGTAGGCATAATAAAAAAAAAACTTGACACAAAGTATCTAACACTTCTATCAGCAAGTCTCTCTAAGAGAGCAATACCACTATTTCGAAATCGGTATCAATCACCTCTCTCTGTCTCTCTCTCCCTCTCTCTCTCTCTCTCTCTCTAGTGCGTGTGTGTGCTTATATGGAAAGCATGCTAACATGTTAATGGGGACGTAATAATGCAATATTGCACAATTTATTTCTATAGGGATCTATTTTGTCTAATATCGGCCTCATAGTTAAGTTTTTATTTTTATTTTTTTTTATTTCAAAACATTTTTATTATTATATATATATTTTTTAATATTATATTTATGATTTTTTTCTTCTATAATCATTTTTTTAATCAGTTCAATTTTTTCAATCAGTTGCAAAATAGACCTCTAAACTTATGGGAAACCTGCAGGCTAATTCCTCTAAAAATTGAGGGCTTAACTATATCTGTACCTTTCGATGTACCTGCACCTGTTAGCTTTATTTACACCCGTTAATGAGTTGTTTTTTTTATTAATTGTTTGAGAGCAGTTTTCGCGTCAGCCTAGTTTCCTATTGGAAGACGATTTACATCAATAATCGTTGGCTGAATATGATTCCAAGCTAATAAGAGGTATAAGGTGTAACAACGAAATGTGTTATAAAAATTTAAATCATTGTTATGCGTAACACATGTATTCTACAAAAACACATGTTTAACATTACATTATGTTACGTAATCACAAATGACAGCCGACACTTAACAGATTTGCACATTTGAATTGATAGAAATTTTACGAAAAAATAGCGTTTAAAAAATTATTTTTGCCGGAAAAGCAATAAAATTGTCGTTTTTTTTAAATGAAATTAAAAGAAAAACCGAAAATCCAAAATTTAACAACTTGAACAAATAACTATCAAATTGATAAGCAATGATGTAATTAAGGAAGCTAAGAGGTATAAACCATCGTCTTCATTGAATCGAAAAAAAATAAAAATAAAAATAGAAATAAAGGAATGAAAAAAGCGATCTAAATCGCCCTTAAAACGATTATAAATTTTATAAGCAATTTTTCGGGGCTCTTTTGGTAGTCCATTTAAACTATTAAAAAAAGCATCTGTACATTCTTGGTAGAAAAAAAAAGTGTGTGTGTGTGTTTGTGAATGGTCATCACCAACAGATGGACGAATACATGGATAGGCTAACGATTCGATAAAGCCGATTTAGTGGATTATCCACATCGCCAAATATTATACTCAACGAATCGCTCGTTGTTTAGCTAGAAAAAAAAAAGGACTTAAAATGAGGAAAACACACAGGATCTGTGCATGTGTAGATCGATTGGATTCACTGCCAAAAAAATATTTATTCACTTTTTTTCTTTTATTTATTCAACTTCAAATAAATGGAAAACATATATATTGGTAGAAATGAGAGGCATAAAATAACGCAATGATCCGTAGTATATCTTTAATTAATAGGTATAACATGCAAATGCAATATGTCACCTTTGTCCACAAGCCAGCCGCATTTCTTGACAGCCGTATCGATTTCATCTGCAATTTTAGTGAAGTATCACAATCCTTTCTTGAACATAAGTATAAGGCCTGCTTCATCGGTATTCAACTTTAGTAGATCTAGGCATTTGAATTGTTGGAAAGCAAAAAGACGAGATTACAATCTACAGAAAGTGAATAATCCCAAATTTGTGACGGGTTCTTCATGATTCAAAAGGTTTTGAATTCGGAGAGGATTCAGTATAAGAGAAAGGGGGGAAGGGGAGGGGAGGAGGGGAAAAAGGTGAGGGCTACTGAAGGATATGATTTGTCTAATATTGTGCATCACAAATAACTTTCCACTATTTATATGTTTGTTATTTATCTTATTTATTTAGACATCTAAACAATGCTATTTCTTAAAATCTCTTATTCAAGCGTATTAAATGTCATTGAGTTAATTCTTTTCCATTAACTAAACTTGATTGCAAACCTTAGCCGATAACGGTGGAAAAAAAACTTTTTGGACGGAAAAAAAATTCTTTTTTCAATATTGAATGAAAAGAATTTTTTCTTTTCAGTTATTTTTTCTCGTTCATTCCTTTATTCCTTTTCCTTTACATTTTCCGCCCATATTTTCATAGAATTTTTCATCTCGGCCACCAAAAAAAAGTTGGAAAAGAGTTACAACTATTGTCTCTTTTTTGAGATCGAAAAATAAATTGCGTGATAAGACGCTACCCTCGAATTGGTGGGAAAGGGTGAGAGGTAAGGGGTTAGCTTATCTCTTCTATGAACCGAAAATAGATGGAAATCGAGTGCATCGAACACACATTTAAAAAAACACCGAAAAAGCGAACACGAATCATTGAAAAGTGTGTAATGCAAATATGAATCATTGCAATATCGGCAAGAAGAGGATGCAAAAATCATTCGAAATGTTTCCTTCATGTTGCATCCTCTTTGCATTAATCACTCAATAAAACTTTATCACTCACAAAAATAACTGTGTGAATATCTGATTTTTTTTTAAATTGATATTTAAAATTATCCCATTATTCTTCCGCTCCTTTGAATCATAGGCACAGGAAGGAGGAGGGGGGAGTTGATTTATAGCACCGGGATGGGAAGGGTTGGGTGGGAGGGGGTGGCATATTTGCAATGATTGCACAAATATGAGGAATGAGGGGACCCCCCCATGCCTCCTCCCCCTCCTACAACCTCTCCTCGCACCTCCACCCCTCATACTGTTCAGTTAGGGGAGCAAGCACAACGTTCGCTTCTTAGAGACACCGAACGTCCACACTGCTCGAAGGTCTACGTTACCGGAAGAGGTTCAGAGTGTTAGAGAAGGCGGGAAAATATTGGACATTCGAAATTGGCGCGCTTTGTTTGCGTCCCGAAAGGAATCTTCAAATTTTTGGCAGCGTTACAACTTTGTCTCTCAATGGGTATTGTGCTGTGTGGATTTTCACTTAACAATTGAAAGTTAGTGCGTGTTTTTTCTTGTTTTATTTTTTCTCTCTTTTTTTGTCTTATAAGAATATATTGGTTTTATTGATTTATACATGTGGGAGTTCTTAGTGAAGCAGATTTTATTAGTCGATATTGGGTGATCAACGATTAGATATATCCTCTAACGTTGAGTGGGATGTCGAATAAACAGCAGATTTGTAGAATTTACAATTTAAAAGATTTTTTTTTCGATTATTTACTTTGTTTTTTTCCCGCACTTTTGTAGTGGTAAAATTAAATTATGTAAAAGTTGAGATTGCTGCATTTTTCAGGTTTTTTTTTGCATAAATTAGTGAAAATAGTTCGTCGTTGTGATCGTTTTCGTATATTATTTGGTTGTACATTTATATTTGAAAGGTCTTTTTTTCTATTTCCGTTGAATAGCGTTGTCTTCTCATCATTTTCGAGTGATGATTTGAGTGGAGAACAATTCATAGTAAATATTGAGCTTAATCAATACGCTTCAAACAATTAGTGCTGTTTAAGCACATAGCTTAGCACTAAGGTTTGAATTGATTCCTTCCCTGGTTCGAAGCGAAGACTTTTAACCCCTTCTTAACCCCTTCTAACCCTTTCTAGGTTTAATCCCTTCTAGTATCGAATCAGGCTGAACCTTGCCTTGGACTGAGCTGTTCGCAAACGGAAACTACCTTTATACTCGACCTTCAGTTGCTTCCGATGAAAATACCTTTTTAATTCTCTTTTCGGGTATTTTTTTTAAAAAAGTTTTTCTCTTTTGCTTCAGGTGAAAAGAGCATAGCAGTAGACGAGTTGATCATGGGAAGAGAGCAATGAGAGCATTGCGAAAGTGTTGCCTTGAAGGCGAGACAAGTATGAGGCAGCATTTACCCGAAGGGGTATATATGCGTAAATTCTCTGATCTCTTTCTTCGTGCTACCTATATTTCTTTTAATGTATTGCGTAATATTTCTCATTCTTTTTGTGTTTTCATTATACCATTTATTATCATTGATAAGGGATTATGAATTATGCTTAATATGCAATTGCGCTTACTAAATAATATGCAAATTTTGGTAACATATTTGCACAATGAAATATTGCTTGGCAGTTAGAAATTAAATGAAGTTTTATTCAACTTCAGTATATATAGTTTGTTATGCTTCTATGGTGTGAAACGATTTTTTTTTTTTGTTATTATCGTTGAATGAAATAAAAATTATGCGATTTTATGTCTAAATTTCAATTGTTAGATCTGGCTAAGTATTGTATCGTTCATCGGTCGTCTCTACCACAAATATTCACGAGTGTTCATTCATTCGACAATGCGAAAAAAGACACGACTACGTCCTCCACGCACTCTTACAGCGGTTTCTGCATCAACAGGTAACAGTAACTTAAACATTTATAATCTTTATTACTTTTGTAACAGGCACATTTTCGTTGATGTGAGTTTATGGCTATATTTGCATTACTTAATTGTTTACTATTTACTGGTTATTGAATTTTGTGTACTTTTATGTACAAACATTTTCATAGATTAAAAAGCTATGCTTTTAAAAAATATCTAAATTTAATATTAATTTTTGCTTGTCGTTTGGTTATGTTGAGAAGCTATCGGAGGATAGTTTAGAGCGTTATGAGCACGAAGAAAGGGACGAGGAGACGGTTGCTGAAAAGAGCAGCGATCTGTGTACTGTTATGTTACCAATAGCGTATGTTTATGTTGAGGTTATTTATATCTGCACTGTGTTCTACAGAGTCCGAAGAGGTCTTCGATGGGTGGCAATTTTTGAACGACTACTGATTATAATTTTTGCTTTCTAGATGTCATGACATTTGCGCCACTTTTTTGATTGCAACCTTCTCTCATTAGGGAATTTGTTAAACATTAGAATCTAAGGTTTTTTAAGTCAAGAATTCTGTATTCAATATGTTTAACATGTGTGTATATATTGCTTCGTCTTACGAGCCATATTCTAACATCCGTCATCATAAACTCGCAAGGTTTTCTTGGCCGCATGGTTGTTTCGGAAATTTAGCGACACTGTATGCCCTGGGGCTTTGAACATAGAAATACACCATATTAATAATACGAATAGGTGAAAGTAAATCTGATGGTTTATGTCCATCATTTTAAGGTGTGAATGTTACGAAGAAAAAAGATCCGGCACGGCGTTGTCTATTCGGAAGACCAGGGAAGGAGGAAGTTGATGCGTGGCTTATCGACTCTCTGAAGCAACTTGACGGCAATCGGGTTCGTTTTTGATGTATTTCCTTCCTTCTCCTTCCGTTCATTTTCTCTAGCCGACACTAATATTTCCTTCAATTTGAAATAGTGGCTTGCTTTATTAAGGTGTGAATGTTACGAAGAAAAAAGATCCGGCACGGCGTTGTCTATTCGGAAGACCAGGGAAGGAGGAAGTTGATGCGTGGCTTATCGACTCTCTGAAGCAACTTGACGGCAATCGGGTTCGTTTTTGATGTATTTCCTTCCTTCTCCTTCCGTTCATTTTCTCTAGCCGACACTAATATTTCCTTCAAT
Source organism: Baylisascaris schroederi (assembly GCA_006503575.1). Classification (NCBI taxonomy): domain Eukaryota; kingdom Metazoa; phylum Nematoda; class Chromadorea; order Rhabditida; family Ascarididae; genus Baylisascaris; species Baylisascaris schroederi. Next base: position 44,369 of record QEWY01001145.1, read on the forward strand.
TTGAAATAGTGGCTTGCTTTCCCATATATGAACTTTATTAACTACAGTTATAGAATGCTTGAATTGCTCGTCTCCCTTTTATTTATTTATTTTTTTTTATATAGCTTTATTGAAAATTGGTGGAAATAACATTAGTTGTTTTGTTTTTTTTTTTATTTTTACATCGTACTGTTTGATGGAGATGTTTCATAGAGAATGGGATATTAATTGCAAACATTTTAAACTTTTTTTGCTGCTTCATCTAGATAAAAGCATCATTTCATAGTTTTGTTTCCAATACTAGAGGAGGATAATTGCGTCGAAGGTTCCATATGGCTTGGTGAAGGAAGGGAAAGAGGGGAATGGGAACTTAATTGTGTTGTTGTCCTCGGTGATCATATTGGAAGAGCTGTGTTTATTAGATCTGATTTAGGCAAGCAGATTCAATTTTGATTTCGAGAATGACCGCCCATTGGAAGATCAAGATGGTGACTATGCGTTCGAAGCGGTTGATGAAAAGGAGGTATAGATTTATCTTTCTTCTCTCATTATTCTGCAAAGCTTGAAGTAATTATAACTGGAATATGCAAAATTCTTTCGCAGAATTTTCTCTGTTTCTGAGAAAACTGCTTTGATCTACAACATGTCTATTGATTAGGTTGTTTAAGTGCAATGGGATTTGAGGTTTTTTAGAGAGGGATTTGTGATTTAGACTTCATTCTTAGATGCTTTGGTTTACAGATAGGGTAGTGTAGAATTTATTATTTTACCCACTTCGTGACATCGTTATTGAGCCCCAGGGCTTATAACTTGATTTTTAAAACGATGAATATGTGTTTAAAGTGGATTTGTGATGGATAAAGGTGAACATCAATATTATTCAAAAACGATTTCATTTTTTGCACTATTATTTTTATTCACATATATTAAAGAATGCTGCATTCTTAATTGATAAAGAAGAAGGGGATATATGGAATTCATAGCTTGCCGAGTTAAGTGTTTATTAGAAGGAGATGAGGTGGACACATTAAACACGAGATGCTTTAGGTGCCTTCATTCTATCGTACGAAGATATACACACCTGACGAGCATCGACGTAGAATCGCACCGCCATCTATTGCAACGCTGGAGACGGATATACTAGAAGGTGATACGACAGAAGAAGATCACGTGTTGGATTATGTCGCAATGAATACGCGCAGTCACGATGTGGCTCGAAGCGCTGCTTCCACATGCATGGTAGGTGTATTGATTTTATCATTGCTTTCTTTTTTCTTACTTGAGCTTTGGATAGGTGGTATTAGGTCTAGTGGTTGGGTAGAGGTTTGGTAAAGCTTGCAATCCAGTCTGGTGAATGTATCCGCCTCTCTTACTTCACCTTTCCCCCAAACCCACCGCCTTCCCTTTACCATTCTTCTCCAATCGAAGATGAGTTAAATTTAAGTATATCAGTAGGTTTTTCTTTAGGAAGGCACTTCGACCCGCACGTCTGTAACACATCGTACTGTAGTTGGATCGGGGAGACTGCCGGAAACGACAGGGAAACCTAGATCGAAGAAATTGAATGGTGAAGCTGGAGGCAGTGGAGTTCGCAAAAGATCTATGAAACAACCGGCCATCACAAGTAGGTTTTTCTTTTTTTCTTAATATGTGTTGTGTAAGTTGTGCTCATATAATTGTTTATGTAGTGATGATGCATCTTCTTTTAATCCTTCTCAGTGATCTTTGTCTCATAGATGCAGCTGAAAATCGCTTGAATGTTATTAATGTGCGTCAAAAGTTTCGAACGAATTAGAAAAAAAGTGGAATTTTTATGTTAGCAGCAAGAAGAAATGTTCGACTTTGGCTTGGAGGAGGGGGATTGAGGATTTCGCATCCACAGTTGTTCTTTGATTTTTTCCACGCTGAATGTATCGGACACCATTATCGTTCTCAATTCAACCAGGATGTTCGCTAATAGAGTCTGTATCTTTCACCTTGCTGTTTTTGGCGGAAGGTTGCACTGGAACTTAATTAGCTAACTGAAATCGAAGCGCAAATATTTGCTTAGATTATTCGCATATATGTTTTTGGGTGTAGCGTTAATGTTTTATATGATGGTTTTTACGTTTGGTGAATAGTGTAAGCAAAGTGGAAAGCGATCAGTGATCAATGTGTTGCGTCATGAATAATCGTGTTGACTAATGCCTGCGATGTTTCTGCTTTCTTTTTTTGTTAGTCTGATTTTGGGATTTGTGGTCAAAGAGCGTGATCGGAAGTTAGATAAATATGCTCTTGCTGGTAAGGTCATTTTTAGGTAGAACTTTATCACCTCTCAGGTAGCGCATAGGTGTTTTTATCAGTCTGCGAAATTTTTAATTTTCAGGCACAATTTTTCGAATTCCATTCAGATCTTTTTATGGACCTCTGCATTTTTTAAAATTGTGTTTTTGACTTAAATGTTGCCAAAGTTTCTCATATGTTTAGATACAATTATTTTGTGTCTTAACTCATTCAAATCTTTTTCGAAAACTTTTCCAATCTCTTCACTTAGAAACGCTCTGCAATCCTTCGATTTTTAGAACTTATTTATGTTGAAGTTTTGTCTTTTTCTCCATTTATTGTTTTTGAAAAATTTCGAGCATTTTCTAAAGGAAGTGATGATAGATCGGATGTTGAAATCAGAAAGGGATGATAAGAAAATATATGCGTACTTTGAGGATTAAAGCAAATTGAATAAGAAGTGAATGATCTGCTGATGTGTTTACAAAAGTGAAAATGCCGTTTTTTGATTTTATGATTAAACGTCAGTGTGTTTTTTATGTTTTTCTCTGCCGCTTTTTCATTGCGCAGTGATCATTCCTGTCATATTTATGAGGGTTTTTTTTTGTGACAATGTTGCAGTTTTGATTGGCATCCAGGTGGAATTTGGGCGCGAAATTTTATGAATGTTTTAAATTGCTCTTTGAGGTTTTTCCATATTTGGAGAGGATCAAAGGAAACGAAATGATGAAAAGGAAGGGAGGAGAGGAGATGGAGGAATTTTTTTTTCGTTTTACTTTTTAGTGATTTTTCACTTTTATTGGAAAACTTTCACGAAGCCTCCGTTGAGTTGAATGATAATATATCGGCAGTATGCTTAGTGCTGTTTTTCTCTCTACTTTTTTGAGGACTTATCGGTTTATATGGCAGTTGAAAAAGCTGGTATATGAGTATTGGTTTGGCTGGGCTAGGGTTTGAAAGGCCTGGCAGCCGTCTAAGCGGCAACCAATCTGTACGTTGTAAGCTCCCCAGCTGTGGCTTTTGTGAGTGACCTTTGTGAAGTGCTTGCTATGATGGCAGACATCTTGCACACACAATCTTTCTCCCTCCTCATTTGCAACAATCTCTTTTTTTGCATCGGTTGTCTCTGACGATCGTATTTTGGCGTTTTTCCAATTTGCATTGTTTACAGTCGCCTGTATGCGATGCATGCTACCAAACAAGCTCACAACATGAGTCTATAGATGACCGCAACCTAACGGGCGAACAAGAGGGATTTTTCTATATACGATTGGAGAGGAGAGGATGGAAGATTGCTGAGATTATGGTATTGAAATAAGCATTTTTAAAGGAGTGGGCAACTATACAGGAAGGGGTGGAATATAAGGAACGAGGGTTCCAATACATCAAATTTTTTAATTTTCGTTGAGGGAAAGGCGTGATGTTATTAGGTTTATCATGAATTTAATACAACGCTTTTTATCGTAATAGGAGTTCCGCTCCAAATCTGCAGAAATAATCCTGTTTTGGGTTTTGTGATATGAAAAGAGAATTATTGGGACAGACATTCCTTCTTTCTTTAAAATTTTAGACGTTTATTTGATAGGGATGGAAAATGTATTTTTTGTTCGCTGCTCTAGGAGGTTGCTTCTTAAATATCTCTTAATTAATTGGCTATAGTGATAATAATTTCATTGAGAGGTGACAACAAAAACACTGATTCAAGAAAGCTCAGTCCTCGGCTGATTTGATTGTTGAGGTTTTTAGGACTTTAGGAAGAGAGTTCAACAAATTCGCACAGCATAAGGATAATCGATGGGTATATATGCTCGTATCGTTGTTAGTATTGAAAAAGTGTGAGAGAGTGACATAATGAAATGCTAATTTTTGACGCTAAGAGAGCATGCAATTCGAACTGAGTCAGCGATTATATGTTGATTAATGGCTGTCGATTACGCATGTCAAATAGAGCAACTCTCTTGTCATTCAGTCGAATTCCTCGTTTTTTTTTTGTTTTTTTTCGATGAAGCGGGGACAGGAGAGAGTGGAGGGAGAGGATGAAGGAAGTAACAAATGGATTTTTTTTTTTTACGATGTGTTAGTAATTGACTATTGCATGCGTTGCTCAAGCACTATAACCAAGAGAATCGATTCAGCAAGCGTTTTTGGATGACTGTAGGACTCTAACGAATGCTGATATTTTGAAATATGAAAGACATAATTGTCACTCTCTCTGGTTGCTATCCGGCCATTGCCAACACGCCGAGAAAAGAAACCATATAGACGATAAATGGTTTTTGGTTTTTATTACGAAGATTTTTTTCTCGCGTTGTACTGAGAGTTGGTTTCGTAGCCGATGAGTGAGGATTTTGTTTCTAGTAATCTGATACAGAAATTATACTATAGACTCATAAGAATCGAAATAGGAGTGTTCATGAAAGTTTGAGGAACGCGTGCTTAATCGGGTTTAAAAGCTTTTATTTTGCTTTTGACTAGGGCAGTTCGGGATAACCTTGGACAGCGATAGGGAGAGGGATGTTCGTTTCTTCGACTTGAAATGAGTGTTGTATGACAATTAAGCCATCGCTTTTTGATACTTATATGCGTGCCAACTGCTAAGTAGCAACCGCATGCTGCTTCTCTCAGGCATGTACTATCCGTTGGTGAATAACCAGGTCTCGGGAAAGAGAGAGGAAGGGGAATCGGCTAAGGGTCTATTTCTGCTATCAGTATTGCTGATATTGAAGTCATGATAGGGGCACTTGGAAGAGAGTATGTTATATGGGTTTATATTTGCAGCTCTTGCAATTTTAGTTGACTTTCATTTTAAAAAATTGCGACGATTGTTGGTATTAGTTGTATTGGTCGTCGACTAAATCAATAAGCTTTTGTTTTCAGTTTTTAATCAAGACTTTTTTTTTATTGTGATGTACTATCGTTTTTTTTTCTTTTTTTTAATATGAGTGGAAAATATTTTCATCGGTGATTGGCGCGTTTTTTTTTCCAAAGTTTTTATGGCGTCCTCTTTTTCATTGTTTGCGTAATTCATTTTTTCTTAAACGTTATCATTCACTTTTCTGATGTGAAATTGACCTTCCGCTAGAGAAACGTTTTGGGTTGTGTCATTAAGATATGTGAGTTGAGTTGTATGAAATTCATATCGAAATTGAAGTGATAGTTCTTCCTCTCTCTTCATTTTATCATGAAACTTCCGCTGTCATGAGACCTGATTACAATATCTAATAGCGATCACAGCCTTTCACTGAGGCACTCATAGAGAAAAGAGGGAAGGGGATTGTGCCTTTCATTTGGTGATACTTAGCAAAAGAAGGGGTCAGGCACGAGGTGGAGCTGTAATCGCTATTCCATCGAGCTGTCTGATGAATTTGCATGAAGGATAATCCAATCGTTGACTAGCGCACTAATGGCTGGGTTAAGAGGGATAAAGATTACGTGCATTGTGCATGACCTTTGATTCCACATTTTTCTAGGGTTTATACCAGTAAATTACCACACGTGCAAAGATTCGCAAGATTTGAAAGGGCTTTCTTATATTATATAATATAATTTAAATAAGGTGAAGATAGGGGAAGGGGGGGGGGGGTAACATTGGTATATATTGAACTTTCGTGCATTGTGTCATCAGCCGAGAAAGTGGGATGGTGCGAATATGGTGGCGTTATGTCAGAGGCATTTCGCAGGCGTTAGTTGTTATGTATATTTTGTTACACATCCGTCCGTGTGACGCGTTATTGACCTTTCGCTCTTTCATTCACAGGAATACGCATAACGGCCGGCAAGAGGCCACTCCGGAGGTCAGCGCAAATATTTGTGACACTCTATGGGCATCTATCAGCTTAAAACAGATGGATAGGGAACAGCCACTTTGCCGTTTTAGTGGCTGCCATTTTCTATGATTGATTTAGCAACTAATAAAGAGCTCGTTCATCGTTTATCTGGGAAAGGTTGTAGGTGGGCAATATTTTGTTCTTTAATATTTCGAATATTTCGTTTTTAGCTTTGCAAAAATTTGCTTTAAGTAGCACTGGTTTGTGTTGAATGAGGATATCCACTATATCCGTTAATGAGGAACTACAGTATTTAATAAGTACAGTACAAATAAAGGTTTGCAAATACCCAAAGTGGTACCAATGAGAAGTGGTGAATTATAAAAGCGGATAGCTTTTTGCGCAAATGAAAGACCAAAGTAAATGGTTATATTGCAAAATCGGATGGCCATCCTTCTCCGTTTGTTTGTTTTTGAGATATTTAGGTATGAGTAATACATGACAATTTTTTTCAGTAAAATTTTATGCTGTTTTCTTAAGGGGCTTTGTAAACTTTACAATGGCTAATATACTGTGTATTTATAATCCGTCTGATATGATCACTGCTGAAGAAAAAAAGGATCTTTTTACTTTCCTTCATTCGTAAAAGTCCTTTTTTCTTTATCTTCTTAAGCTTGTTGGCACTGTTTCAAGCACATCAATATTGTTATCGAGCAAATAGTATCATGCGATCCGATCGGAAGTGATAGAGAATGCTATCATTAGAAGCTCAAAAAGTTTATACCCAAATATCAGTCATTAGTGTCGTGAAAGTTTTATTCAGTAAAGACATCGAGACTTAACTGCGGGATGGGGACGAAAAATTCGATTATTAGATTCGAGAAGGATAAAACTGTCAAGCAGTCATCTGTCTGGGAAAGCGTATTGTGCGTAGAGGAACAGGTTGAATGTTTTTCTTAGCACAAATTCAATTCTATGAGGGCACACTCTAACCAAAGTTGCAGAGGAAATTCGCGTTATATGTAATGTCAATGAAATTCAATAGTTGAACTATAGATTCGAAAGAGACTTCTCCATCAACTTCCGGGCTCTTCCCTCATTTTTAGCTATGGTCATGAGTAGTCGGAAGGCAATAATTAGGATTAGTGCTACTCGATGCATATAATGAATCGGTAATTTAAAAGTAAAGATAGATGCTATTTAGATATATGATATAATTATTTGAAGCGGTCATTCGTATGAGGAGTGATGGAATGTTGTGGTCACTTGTACGTGACGTTGATGGACGATTTGGTTTGTGAGTGAGAAGTGCATCGTTGTGGTATAGCCATTTGGTGGACGCAGTTGTTGATATGCACTCTCTGTTTGCGGTTTTGAGGCTTCTCGCCAATCGAATGAATTCCACAATTCAATGATAGAGGAAGACGATCACAACTGTCGATCCGTCATACGATCATTGTGCTTTGATGAGAGAAGTTAACCTCTGATTGAGCGACAGGCAAACAGGCTCTTATAGGATTGAACTTTTCCCATCTTTGGCGATTGCTTATAAAAGGGGTGGACTTTTTTTTTGAGATTATTGCTTAATGTGGATGGAGAGGAAGCTTTTTGTTCAGTTGATAGCTTTTGAAAAGGGGAGCATGTTTAATGTGAGGTTAAATTTGTTGTAATATATGTTCCCAACATAGAGCGTTTATTGAGAGATTTTTTTCTCTACATCCCACTAAGTTTTTTTAAATCTTTTACGGGGGAGGGGGGGGGGGGGGGGGGTT
>QEWY01001145.1:52568-180054 GCA_006503575.1 Baylisascaris schroederi
GGGGGGGGGGAGCGTGTTTGATGGGTTTTTCTATACCTGAAGGAGGCATGGCAAAGGGGAGAGATATGAAATCATACTAGGAGACTCTCGGGTCTTGTCACGTTCTGACAGGAGTTTTGTTCTGTTCGTCGTGATCACGCAGACAGGAGTTCTGTTTTGCCACGAAGGATATGGTTGAAGAGAGGATGAAAAATAATGATATAATGATCTTTCCTTCCTCTTTCCTCTCATCCCTCTCCCTCTCGCATATTTATAAATCGGCTATTTTTATCGCTCAAGCGCGCTTCGTTTCAAACATTTTTGATGACGCAATGAAAAGCTTTTCTTATGTTGCATTAGGTGTGCACATCATTGATGACGCATCCATTTTGAATTGTTATGCATTACATATGGGCACATTATTTTGGGTTTTTGAGATAGCAATATGCATTTTATTAAATGATTGTTTGTGGGATTTGAATTCCAGTTGGCACAATTTTGAAATTTTTTACCGTTCTTTCACGAAATTTTGCTTTCCTTATTGATGCGACAGACATTCATTTATTTTTGCTGAATTTAGGGAAGATGGCTTAAATTTTTTTACTTAATAGAAAAAGATTAGTTACCTTTAAAAAAATAGTACTATTAATTATTGCTATTATTTTTTTAGTAAAACGGTCGCTTAGTTGGGGAATAATGCAATGTTTTTTTTTTTTTTGCAGTGGCACCATTGGCACTGCGAAGAAATCTCTGTTCTGCATATCTAACCTTACCATATTTAATTTCTTCCTGGTTTCTGCTTTCAAATGGTGTCTAAAGGAATTAGAATAATCTGAGTCAATTTTCTGCAATTTTCAGATTATATGCCAGTGGTATGCAAGCGTCGTATGATGTCGTGTGAGGTGGAACTTCGAGGTGGTGCCAAGTCATCGAAGTATGTGCTTATGGCCACACCATCGAACACTACAGCATGTCAACCGGCTGTTTCCAAATCGGCTGATACTGGTAATTGTATTCGGTTTGATTGTGAGAGTGATAGAGGGAAGGCTAATGGGATTTTTTGGATGTTGTATAGCCATAATACAGGTTTGAAGGTTTTTTCTGCTTTTTTGTTTATTTATGCATTCGTCAATGTCTGAGCCTGTTTATTATTCGCATGGATGAAGGTTTTTATAAAGTTCATCTGAAATAAAAGGTTGTTCGATGAAGATACCTATGTTTTGGGTCGTTACTTTTGCTAGAGAAAAGCCAAGTTGAGGAACAGTATAGTGATTGAACTGGATTCACGGTACTGTATATTACGAGAGTTGTTATTCAGGTATCAAAGGTCGTCGTGGTAGTCGAAAGGTGCTTACAACGGGGGTACGCCCGAAGCGCATTCGCTCAACGATGTAGCCCCATATTCTGAGGTATGTTGTTTCAATGACTTTATGAAACGATCGTATTGAAGTTGGTGAAGAAAACAAGTAGGGAAAAAACACTGAGAAAGCATCTATAATAATGCGGATCCTGAATGAGCGGATGTTAGGATGATAAAAAGATAAGAAAGCTTTTTTTTGTGTTAAAAGATATTTTTACTAGTTTTGTGTTTATCTCAGTTCTTTGTTTCTTAAGAAAAAAGAGAGTCGCGTGATCTGCGCGAATTTCGCGCGTTTGCAGCAGCGATCTGATTATGAGGAGTATTAATTGTTGCCAGACGGGTTCCTTATGAGCAACTCGCATTCATCGGCGATCTATATGCTTCATTGTTTGTTATTTTGTTGCCGTTCATGGTTGGCGCCATTTTTGATTTCGTTCCGCTGAAATGCGACATGTTCGCGCATATGTTGTGCACATTTATGCGGATATTGAGAGGGATCTACTGAGGGACAGCCATCCTGATGCAAAGGGATAGGATTGAATTTTGAAGATGGGCATTAGTAATGATGGGGCTAACAGGAAAGGAAGAATGATGTAAAAGAAGTTTATGTGAATTTATGAAGAAATAAGTTGTGAAACTAGAGGAATGAGGGTTTCCTGAAATGCATCATGGGTGATGGAAGGTGCAATCATTTCATAGAAAGGTGGATTTGATGATGTAAGTAGTATGTGGTTTCGGTTTCCTTGCAGTATGATGTAAGTATGGTTTCCCAGTTTCATCGTCTTATCTTGCAAGCACTTTCAACTTGCATTATAAAGTTGCTAAGGCAGCTGCCTTAATTGATTAGCTGATGCTTTAGGAGGGAAACATTCGACGAATTTGTAGGAAATCGATGTATATTAAAATATCTTTATTTCACTAGTTTTTACAGTATCTTGTCGTTCCGGTTATTTAGCTTACCTGTTTATTTGCTATTGTTGGTTTGGTTTCGCGTCGACCGGTTTTTTCTGCTAGGCAAGTGATTAGAGGTTGTTTGATGCAGCATTGGTTGTATTAGTTGGTTCGTTTAGGAGAATGATGCATAATTGCGTCGTTGTGCCGATGCAAAGTAATTGTGTTCTATTTTTTTTTTCATGAAAGGCAAGCAAAAAGTGATGCATTGCGTGATTAGCGTTTTTGCATATTGGCCTTCGCTTTTTTTTTGCGAAAAGTGATTTTGCGGCACATTGTATGCATGTTATCGCATTTTGCGCACTCAAATGCACCACTCAATTGTGTATACGAAGGACGAACACCTTTATGGGGATTTTTTTGGATAGTACTGCTTGAATGGTTTTATGGCATAGATTATGCTTTCCACAGATTTTCGATTTTGAGGGACATGGGAAATGCTGCAAGAGAGGGAGAAAGACGGGGATGATAAGTGCTATTTTTGAGATGTAGAGGAACCTAAAAATCTTTGTTTTGTTTCTTCACGAGAGGGAAACAACTAAAGAAGTTCGATTTATATATGTGATGTTAAAGAAGGCAACTGAATAGATTCATAGATATTTATTTCTAAACGGGTTTGATTTGCTCTGAAAGGGAGTTGCAATCGGTTCACCAGATTGTTTAATAATTTTTCAATGGTTTAGATGAAAATTAATGAAGAAATTTTTGGTGTATTGTATAGAAAATGATTGCATTATGAGAAATAGCGACAATATATTTCAATGATATGCAATTGAGAAATGAATCTTTTGAAGGCTAACTTATTTTAAAATTATTATCAATGGTAGGGATCATTCATGTTTCATATCAGTTACGATAAGAAAGATTTCGGGCATCTAAAAAATTAGATATGGTTTGAGGGTTAAATCAAGGCGATTAGTGAGATTGTTTAGAGGTGATGGTGTGATCGAAATTTAATGGCCATTAACTATTGGCGGGAGTAATCTTTGGTCAACTATTGCAAAAAAAAAACGTTACAATTTCTTTATCGTTTTGCCATAAAATTGCTCAATTATTTGCTTTGGCTGTTCATTCGAATGGAAATTCTATGCGCTTTTTAGGGAAAGCTTTAAATCATTTGGCTATTCGCAATAATAATGTTGCATATAAATATCAAATACATAGGTAAAGAAAGTTTGGCTTAATTCGGTTATTGTGTATAAAGATAGCATGTAAGAAAACTTATCCACTTGCAAGATTTGAACCTGTTATTAGTTGATTGCCTATCTAATGCTGTATAAGGTGAGCTAGCAGAATTTTTTGTTATTCCATCATTCTTTTTTTTGATTGATGGGTTTTCTCAATCTTATTGGGTAGTGTGGTTGTTTGGAGTGCGATTAAATGAGACAAAGGTGATGAATATGAAACGGATTCTCCATTCACTAAGAGCGCAGCATTTTAACGAACTATATGGAACCGGTCTCTTTGCCATTTTAAGTTTCTTTTTACGCTCATTTACTCGAAGGACGATTAAAATAGATCGTTGCATTTGGAAAACAAGTTCTTTGAAAAATATGTGAAGGAATTTCACTGAGAATAGAATAGTGTGATGGAATTTTTGATTGATTTTATTGTGGGTTAATTATTGCAACACATTAGGGATAATAAAAATTAGTGATAGGTATTTATTAGAAGTGGAAATAAATTAGTTAATTTGCGAGTTAATTTGTTGCAGAGATAGAAATGATAGCAGTAATTTTTATTACTGGCAAGTAATAGTAATATTTTTAAAAGATTTATAGTCTCGTAGCATCAATAAGTGTAAATATTCGCTTTATTGCTAAATGCCTTATTTTTATTAAGTTCAGGTTATTATAAAAATTGCCTGTTGGAAAAGTTTTGGCATAACGTTCATTATAGGTGAAGTGAATTCAACGAAGAATACAGAGGGCCAGTTAACGGTTGAGCGCATTTTTGGGATTAAATTGGTGTTAACGTGGTGAAGGCAGATGTTGCTGCATTATAGTGGTTTCTGAATGACTCAATGAGACGTATACACACATCGTTAATTGGTACCTCAAGAGGGGTACCCGAAAATTGAAGTGTGCTAGAAATTGAGCAGTGGTTATTTGAATGAGTGCAGACAATGCCTCACTCATGGGTGTGAATTAGCACTTGAGAGCACTTATGTGCTGTTTTGCACTACTCACTTATGAGGTCATTTTGTAGGTGATTGAAAAGCATTCGTGGTATTATTCCATCCATTTGATGAGTTGTTCCAAGGGAAATTAACTTTCATGTTCGTTCCCTGTTCCAAGTTGTAAAACTCTATTTTAGTGAGTATTTTACTGTCTGGGGTTGTGCAAAGGCGTTGTACCAGGGGTTGTGCAAAGTTCTTTTCCCGTTTCTCGAGAGCAGCATAATTCATTCGAATCTCTGCTTGTATCTTTACCGATCCTCCCTTCCCCCCACCCTTCTGTTCCCTCTCCTCAAAAAAGCGATGCTGAACATTGCTGGCCGTAGATTTGACCACATGCTGAGATGACCGGTGGCCATAGAGGGTAGCGATTATGATGAATGGATGTTATGAGCGTTGGGTGACCTTTGAGGACGTTTTGGATTCTATAATTTAATGATCACATTGTGGCACCAACAGAAAGGAGTTTTTATAGGTACTGTTTTGCCCCACTTGATAGCTATGGGAAATCAACTGTAATTACCACCATGGAAGTTTGCTTTGTGGAGGTATTCGTGGGAGCGGAAAAGGTAACATGCAGTGCATGCACTTACAATAGAGTCGAATTTGCACAGATGATGGTACTTGTGACCCGTAATTCGACTCGGCTGATATGATTGACGGTGATGATATAACCTGCAAAGAATTTTTCATTGGTGAGGCATGAGTTGGAGGAAGTCGAGGGACATGAAGTTTTTTTGGACTCGAGCATCATGCCGGGAGGGATTAGAAATGTGTACCTCTTCATCATTCCGGACTCCTCCCAAGATGTTGATCCTCTCCTTCTGGCTTTTCTTAAAGCTTTTATGTTTTTGTTGAGTCCTTATATTTTCCCAGTCCTCGTTTTTCAAAGATTTATGACCTCTGTGGACCTTCGAAGTTTTGCCTCCACCTCCCCTCCCCCCCACCTCACCCCACCCGCTACTTCTGCTTGGCTAAAAAGCGTTTCTCTCAACGAGGTTACTTTAGAGAGCTAATCTGTTTCAGGTCTCATCGTGAGCGTATAAGCATCAGTATTGTAGGATGAGTTTAGTTAGGCTATGTGAATGTTATCTGCATAAGGGAAGAGAGTGTGATTTGTGGTATGATTATGTATTTGAATTGCCCATTCAACGATGATTGAGTGCGTTGCTGGTGGTCGGAAGAGGCTAATTTAGTGGTCACACAAATGTGATTTATTTAATAGCGTATGCGAATTAATGTGTTTCACTTCATCTTTTTCGAGCATTTGAAATTTGATTTATTAGCTGTATCTGTTGTTCTAAGAGGTTTGTTATGGGTATTATTCGAATTGACATGTCATTGAGAAAGGGGGTTGTCGTTGAATTCGAAATAAGGCTATTTTTGAGAGAATATTTGTTTAGAGAGGATAGATGGGCTGATCTTTGATGCAATCAAGGATTGTGTTGATTTAGAATTTTTTTTGCCATATATTTCTTGTTTAATATTGGAGTTTTTAGTTAAGGATTCACTTGTCGTTATTACAGTACTTCAAAATTTCGTTATTGTAGGGTGCATGCAATGTGATATAAAAGCAGTTTCTATAGTGGGCATGAAGCACTCTAGTGCACTAATCACAAAAAGCAACGTCATAGCATTGCATATAATGTTGAATAGCATAACATGGGTGAGCAACGAATTGCATGACATCATCGTACAATGACATCACTTGTTATGGACCTGAAACGTGCAGAGGGACTGGCAATAAGAAATTGCATATCGAGGCAAGATGAAGGGCGGTGATAGGGATGGGGGAAAAGGATAGAAGAAGTGAGAGAGGAGGACGGATGAAATAAGAGGAAGAATATGAAAAGAGTCGTTTGAGAGAGGTTGAGAAACGACGATTTTGAATGAAGTTGTAATTAGTGGTTGCTGGCTTGTCTGTTTTTTAAAATAAAATGCAAAATGGGACGTTTTTATGCCTATTTTAGATTGAAAGATTTATGGTTGCATATAATTGTGCAATGCGCATTTAGAATGTGTATAATTGCGTTTCAAGGATTAAAATGTTGGAGTGGAAATGAGTGACATGCGTAAGTGGGAATGGGTATTTACCCGTTCCCTGAATTGCTGTTGAATGAATTGGCGTAACTAACCATTTAAGAGGTACTAGACGGTGCAATGACCCTTCCAAGTGGGTAATTCACAGATGGCACTGTGACATGTGTAACCGTTCTAATTACTTGCAAATCATTTATCATGATTCAACAATTGTTGTGGCGATTTATCTATTAAATCAAGAAGGTAGATGTTAGCTAGGCTGTGTGAAAACATTAAATTTGATGCATAAATCGTTTATTTTTTACTCAGTGATCACTAAGTTTTGGGTAATGCAGCAATTTTTGGCAATAAGAAAGGCATGTTATGGTAAATGGAATGAGGGATTTTTTAAACATTGTTTGCATTTGTTTCAAGATATGGATGAATAGTTTTTACGAGAGATTTCCTTCGTGAATTTTTTGTTGCTAACTTTCAGTCTTACGCATAAATATGTGCATGCTAACTTTTATGCTTGTGCATATTTTTAGATGCAAACTTCGAGGTTATATATTGAATTCTGGAAAGTTGCTACATGGCTTAGGTTGTTTCTTGTTTAGCATTACACTATATGAACGGTGTTGTTAGAATTGTTGTAGGTTGAGCAGGTCGAACATCCTTGACCTTAGAAAACTATACCGAACTATTCTGAATTTTGGGGAAGGAGGAAATATCTTAAATGCACGATTATAGGAGGGGGAGGGGAGGCCGGGAGGGAAATAAGAATTAAGAATATTTAGACTCTCTCCTTTCTATGCTAATGATGTTTACTTACTTATACAGTTGCTGATCATTTGGCCTATTTTATTGCATATATGCTATTCGGCTGGCAGGTGGTAGCGTTTGGCATTTTGCCGGCGCCTCTTTTGTGTTATTTGCAGTCCAGCTGTGCAAGAACGACGCTTGTTTTATCTTTGATCTGTCTAGAATTTAATTCATGAGAGTAGGAACAGCAAAAATGAAGTGGGGGTCAGCTTGTAGGTTAATCTTTTCAAGTTTGGGCAAGAATATTGGGAGTCGATTGATCCTCCAATAAATTTTAAGTAGATGGTTCGTAAGGTGGCAGGAGTTCAACATTTGAGTTAATTAGAGTTCCCACTAGGTGTGACTGGGAACAGCTGGTTATTATATCATTCGGCGGGTGAAGGACTTCGTTATGAGTGTGGTACTTTGTCCGGCTAAATAGCCTTGAGCACCATTACCAGCCTCCGGTGGTTATGGGTATGGGATGGGATTTGAGGAATTTAGCTGAGAATAATTTGTGGTATTTGAATTGCCAACGCTTACTTCTTGGAAGTATTGACTTCTTCACCTTGGTACCTGATAGCGATGCGAAAAAGCCGAATTATCCAAGAAAAAGCAGAAGAGTTCATTTTTTGATATTGTGATAAATGTTACCGTTTTCTTGGTTTTTTTTTTCAGCAATAAAAAGAGATTGAATTGGCTTGGCCAAAAAAGTTCCCTTGGGAAAATCCAGACTAACTTGCTGCTGTGATTGCTAACTTTCTCGTTCACTATCTAAAACTTGGCGACATGGTGGTAATTGCGCCCTTGAAATTTTATTCCCTTCCTTACCATGGGGATGACATCACAGAACAGACTAATTTTTTCTACTCTTTTGAAAATTTCCCCTGAAGTTCGCAGAATGCTATTTGCAGTCGGGTTTAAAAGGGATTAACCATTCGTATTCGTCTTTATTTGTCGACCTTGGAGTACGATTGATGCGTTAGGTTTTTCCTACATTTTAAACGATCCAATTTTTCGGCTTTTTTCACATATAAGGAAATCATGAATTTTTTATCGAATTTAAAGGTTGCATGATTTTTTTTTTTCGAATTCAGTTGAACGATTTCTGCACAAATCTCTATAAATGGGTAGATTTTTTAGGAGAATTGTTCGATATTGGATTTTTGTGTGAATCCATTATTTCTTTCCCGTTTTTTATTTTTATCTTTGCTTTTTTCTTTCTTCCTCAATCTTTTCCACGATTTCTTTCTTCCTCGTGTTCTCTATTTACCTCCCATCTTTACGCTCTGTAATTGCTACCTTTTATGAAGAATTAGTGTCTCCTATTGCGGAGATGATGGATAGTGAAACGTCTTTTCGATGAGAGATATCCGTGATTCCATTCCAGTCATGAGAATGTTTTTTTTTTAATGGAAGTTTACTAAACAGCGGGTGGTCTCACGATGAAGGCATTAGTGAGTTTAGTCGTAATGGGATTATGGGAATGGTTGCGACCAACGTTTTTGCATTAACGCTGACAGCTGCTATAATCTAAGTGAGCAATGTTTCTTTGAAGGAAATGGCATGGGAAAAGAATTTTCGGTAATGGATTTGAGGAAATTAAAGAAAATAATATTTAGAATTTTCTATTTTGAGTTAATGATTTATGAGGAAAAAACATTTCTATTTTGAGTTAATGATTTATGAGGAAAAAACCGTCTTGATTTTCGATTTAAAATCTTGTGATTGTTTCTTTCTACTTCCTTTCACTTTTATTTTTAGATACAACAAATATTGGTTTGTTTAAATGCTTGTAATCTGCTGGCAAGTTTGGAATTATAGTTCCTCTTTACTTTTTTCCCTCTTTAGTTCCTATGAGTTCCTGTTTTGGAATTTTAAGACAGAGAGGAATGGAGATGATTAGTTGAGTCGGCGAGTAATGCAATCATTTAAGAGGATTCTATACATAAATCAAAGATCTGTGGAAGAGCGCATGCGTAATTTATATGGACAAACGTTTTAACTCCTATATCAGCGGATGTGGTGCATTTCTTCTGATCGTGACAGATGTTGCGGCTGGATAGAATATTGGCGTGGGAGAGAGTAACCGTATGAGTAAAGGAATAGAAAAGATGGGTTGTAAATTGTGGTTGCTAACAGCTGCTAACAAAGGCAAAAATGCATTTTTGGAAGAGAACGCGGCTGCTAATGTCTTCTAATGTGCATATCCAACACCCTATTTGTCAACTATGTTTCGTAGTCGTTGTATGGCCGCATTGAATGGCTAGCACTTTTCGGCATACAAAAGGAATGTACAAGTGCCTATACCGACGCACTAATAATGGGCTATAATTTCCGAGATTTCAGGTGAATGACCTGGAAGTCTAACGTGGCGTATGTGTTATTAGACTATGGTACAATGAAGAACGTGGGATATAGGTGGTGTTGAATGAGGGGTCTAGATAGAGCCATAATCTTGTGGATTAATATTGCGAATTTGCGACATAAATTGGAAATTAAAGTGTTCTTCGCGTTGGGAATATCATTTGAGGAAATATGAACTAGTGGAACGAAATCAGGGTGGAAATTCCTGTGGAGGAAGGAGGGGGAGAAGAGGGAGAGGTAGGAGAAACTTACTGAGATAGAGGAGGTCCATATCATGATAGTGGACACGGTTATAAGGGTGGTGAATAGTATGAGCAGTGATTGTCGTTGATTGGTACTGTCGAGATATGAGGGGAATTGGGCATTGTGGCCGACAATTTTATGGAAAGATGAAGCAAGAGTTAACATTAATTCAGTTAGTGTATTCTTTAAGACATTATGCATCCAATCCAAAGCGCATATATGAAGTTAATTTTTTCTCGCACCTATCTATGTGAATTTAGATTTTAACAAGGGAAAAGCTCGCTTATTTGGAACGAAGAGTTTTTAGGTTATTTTTTCCGGTATATTGCGAAATAAAGTGGCTTGAATCTCTTAAAGAGCATTTCTACTGCTACTTAATTAGGAGGAGAGGAACGCATTCCTATAATTAATGCATCTTCCTAAACGTCAACTATGACAGTTATTTCACCTAGTGTCTCTAGGTGTTCGGTGTTGAAGTTTGAAAATTTAATAAATCTTTTTTTCTTCTTCTTCTTCTGATGGCGATAGTGTGGCATCGTCGGGTTCTTTGTGTATTTGACATAAACAAACGCCAGAGATCTAATCAGTAATTGTGGTTTATTTACGCAAAGCGATCATTCGTTTGGATCGATGCATTGAATTGCGCAACTGAAAGCGGCCTAAATGATTTGCATTCGAACGTAGGCGATAACGGTAGCAAGTACCGATTTGCTTTGGGGGATGCTGCTGATTAGGAACAGAGTGAGCTGGGGGAAGGAGGGGAAAGTTTGCTGAAGATGGTTTTATGGACGATTGGTGCAAGAGACTGATGGGTACATGTTCGTAGTAAATGCATATTCGTCGTAGTGGTAGTTACTGAAATAAAATTGCTGCAGAGTGATGTTATTGTTGGTGGAAGTGATATCACAGATTCGTAAACCTAAATACCGTTGAATTATTCGCCAACTTAGATTGGTCCTCTTAGAAGAGTTGATGTGGAGAGAAGGGACAGGTTGAAATGGGTGGCTGGCTGGATACTTTGTAGGCTATCGTCATCGCCGTTTTATACTGGAAAAGGGATTCAGGATCAACGTCCAGGTGGAGAGTTTTCATTGAAAGTTGGGAAATTTCTGATTGTTTTTTTCCGGAACGGTGGTTTCTTTCAACATTCAACTAAAGGCAGAAGTGAGGGTAGGGGTGGGGGAACGGCGTGCATCTTTTACTCGTGGATTAAATGATCTTTTTAAACAATGCTATGTCATGTTGGAGCACTGCATCTGTCATAGTTTGCAGCCGTCTGAATGTGTAGTGTTGCTGCGATACTGGAAGGAACTCGTGTAATCTCTTTTAGATTCGACGGCTGACGCGTTTTCATTAGCTGTTCAAGCCTTATTATATAGATGTGCACTGATGAGGTTTTTTTAATGTATTGATTGAGATTGGTTTGTAGTGGGAGGTACTGTTGATGTTTTATTATTTGTCAACAAAGAATATTAAAGGAGGGATCATTACTACTTATATATTTATTATTTATATTATATATTAATATTTTTATGTCCTAAAATATTTATATTATATATTAATATTTTTATGTCCTAAATTTGCATTCTACTTCTAAAACGTTGTGACATTATTGCTTCTTGAATTGTGCAATCAAATTGTAGGGTCGCTAGAAATGATCGCAGATTGGTAGCGATAAGAGAAGCGTGCTCACGCAACTAGTTACACTCATTGCGTTTTCTTGAGCTATTTATGCATATCCTCAGTTTTGGGTCAATGTCAACCGTCCTTCAGCGATTCTTTATCACAGTGTTTTAGAGGTCATGTGCAAATTTACGATTGTTTTGCTTTTTTATTCCATTCAAATGGAATTATGTGCTATTTGCACGTAAATGGTTCCCCCCCCCCCCCCCCCCCCCAAAAAAAAAAAAAACCCCCCTCCCAAAAAAAGGAGAAGTCAGACGCTTTTTAAAATGTAAAAGTTTCAGTAATGTGAAGCGATCTTTCAAGTCTGAGGTACATTTAGGTTGTGGATGAAGCATCGGCAGTGATGAAATTTAATACTTTTGGTAATATGATGACCCGGCTGGTGTGATCTGTTTTTCGCACTTCTGAATGGATTCCTTCTATGATATCCGGTTGTATTCTTATAATGAGTATTTCTTTGCTTGCAGAATGAAGATCAACATATTGGAGCGTTTTTATCTTGTATTCGATCTTCTCGATGAACTGACGCAGATCTGAATAGAGAACCATCTCAATTCCGGTTGTGGCTGGCGCTGGATTTCACCCACGACGATATTCTGAAGGATAAAATGCAATCTTTAGCTCGGTTGCAATTAGGAAGGGAGCAGATCTCAACCAGATCGCTGATGTATCGTCGTATGGCATTTTCTTCACTTTTTAGAAATTTTATTTCTGGTCATTTTATGTTGGCCATCTCCGTTTATCTGTGATTTGTTTATGAGGGAGGTTTATCAACTTATCAGGTCATCAGGAAAGTACCACTACTAGAGCGTGTATTGTGCACGGCCAGGGTATTAAGTGTATTACTCATCAAATGCAACAGTTTTTGAATGATAATGAAGCCATAGATGATGTATTTATTACTGGGATAATCCTTTCGTTCTTCGTATGGTTATAACAGGTATCATAAACTTTTGAAGGAGTCTTTTCAGTTAGGTGGTGCCATGGATGTCCTAAGGGCGAAAAACAAGAGCACGGAGGAAGTTGTTGTCATATTTGCAACTTTAGCTTTTTTTTTAAATCAGTGCTATCTTATACATGAATTTGTGTTAATCTTAGGGAATATTTGATTCCCTCTAGCATAAATCCATGTTTAGAATTTATCATATGGTTTGACAAGAATTCTTCATCGCTTATCAACCTGGTAAAAGTTTCCCTCGTTCACAACTTATAGACTCTAAATGGAGGTGATCATTAATCTTTGATCTTCAACAGATTGCATTCAACTTTATTATATGGAATTCATTGTATAATGTGCAGGAAGTAAGCTCGGTTATTATTATTGTAGTCGTTTATGAATTCGAACATTTTTTCTGCTATTCTTGCCGGTGTAGGAAAGAAAAATTGCATTAATATCTGCTTTTTTTGCATTGAGAATTCGTTAGATTTCTAGATTTCTATTCAAATTGCAGAAATTTTGTACGTGTTCCTGTCACCTTATTTTTTAATTTTTTTGATGTTCTTTTTTTTGGTTGATTTGTTGTCATTGGCTCGGAGAAGACCGTTGATCTCATGGCAAGCATTAAACGCTCTCGATTATATGCGTTTACCTATGAAAATTGAGCATGAAGTGGGGAGAAGGACGTATGGCTCAGGGAATGACTATGTAAAGGAGTGATGACGAATAGTGGGAAACTGCAGTTTGGGTCGTGGATCTTCTTATAGATTAAAAGGGGGTTAGGTTGTGGAACAGGCAGCGTCTTTGGATAGTGGACAAAAATTAGCGAGAAATGTCTTTTGAAAAGTTATAAATTTTTCTTTCGCTTTTTAATAAAAATTGGAAGCAGTTTTTAAATGCTGTCGCCTTTTCAAGTCATATGAATGATAGGAGAATGGAATGATTATTTAGAGTGGACGGTAGCCGATAAAATTTATAGTAGTACACTTATAGAATTTGTAAGTTTCCATTAGTGTTAAGAATGTAATGGTTTGCGGATACCATTCAAGTGTACTCACTTTGTGAAGCCGTATAATATAACAGCGAAGTTATTATTTTTTTAAGCCGTTCTTGAAGATGTAGCTTTGTTATATGTTATCTTTACAATTAGTAGTTTCGGTTTAGTTAGTTTTTTTTGCGGATGGAATGATAATTGCTATCGAAATTACAGAGGTTTACATGTATGCTGATAAGCGTTAAGAGGAATATAATTGACTTATTAAGCTCATATAAATGGCAACTTTATTTTTGAATCAGTGGAATCATAGCTTGTTGAATCATTGAGGGTTTTGGCCATAATGACATATTTTGGCCATTTTGGCCATGTCGTGTTTCGCTATTTTTTCACTTTTTGTCAACGTATTTGCTTGATATTATCTACAAATGCATATTTTCTTCGTCTCATTTTCTGCTTTATGGAATCTTTTCTGTTTTGGAAATGAATAATCGGAGATGCATTGTTTTAATCCTCAATAGATTAAAACAGTTATCTTCGCTTACTATCATAATATTCGTTGTTTTTTTTTCTATTTGATGTTTGCCCTTACATGCATTTTATTGTTCATTGTGATGATGTTTTGTAGCCAGCTATATGCTGACCTAGGATCTCGAGGTGTATCGATTTATAGAGGCTAATTATCGCCTGCGGTATTGCCTCGTCGTTATGTTGAAACTTGTTATTTTAAAGGGCATTTGTGATTTTATTATCATGTTTAATAATAATAGAAATTTTGAAATTCAGCAGATTTTACTGTTTTATTGTTCGTTTTATTCGCTCCTCTTAGCCATTGTTGATCTTCAAATATATTCGTTGTTGCTCGTGATTTTCTATGCAATACATATGAAGTCTTCGATCTAGATCAGGATTACAACAGAAATGAGTGGAATAATCGAAGTGAGGAAGAAGGGAATGAAAAGCTTTACACCATGGATTTTGAATATTTGAGGCTTGCCTTTAAGGCGAGAGACTTGAAAATATGGGCATGTTAGGATATGAGAGTTTATTTGAAGTCGTTGTTCAGCTCAGGTGGTTGAGTGCTGCTCATAAACCAAGATCTATATATTTTGCAGTGCTATATTTGAGCTTATTGATGTTCATTTTATTTTGCTCAACTTTGCATAGTTTTGTTGAAAGTGAAGAAAGGTTTCTTTAAAAAAAGATTGGGAGTAGCTAAAGTGTGTTTTTTTATGCAGCAAAATGATTGATTTAGCATGCGGAATTATTGTTATATAGCTTCCACGGTTTTAGTGTAATGTCATGTGATAAGTGTATCTTCTTCGATGATATTTTACACCTTAGAAATTTCAGCGGAAGTGGAATATATACAGCAGACGCATTCATCGTTTTCAAAACTTCAAACTTCTATTTTCATTTCTTCAGTGCGAACATACCTAATTTAAAACCATTAGCAAGTAATCAGATTTCAATGTCGAACGTTGAAAGGAGTTTTAACAATTCTTATGGTATAGGAAGTGTGGAATTTCTAGGTGATTGGTAAGGCAGTTAATTTGTTACTTTGATGGGAAATAAACAAATTTTATGGGAAAAATTTACGACAAATGGTTTCAATACGAAGAATCGAATCCTCGCAAACGATACGATGTTCCACGTTGCTGTGACCATGAAATAGAATCAAGCAGCCGTTCGATGCGCACTTTATAGCGGTTTTAAAGTCGTTTTCACGATACAATCTTGATGATCAACTCAACTCGAAACTCATAAAAACTTGAACGTCTTCAAGAAAATGAATGAAAACAACATCGCCGATTGGGGAATTAGTTTGTTACCGACAGAAAAAAAAAAGAAAAAAGAAAAGATAGAACGGCAAACGTTGCGATATTTATCAACATTTCGGCTATACCTAAATTTCTTTGAAGCGGTGAACAGGTGTCATTGTTTTTGACTTATTACTTGAGAACATATTTTAGGTCTATTCGGTCTATCCAGAAATCCAAGAAATCAATCAACCTATAATCCCACAAAACTTCAAGCTGAACACATCAGGAAGAGGTTGAGATCTCAGGATGATAATGTTTCGGTGGACTTGTCAGATTTGAAAGTTCTGCCAGTTTTACATACGCGTTTAAGTAACGTGGATTTCAACTTGGTTGGTATCAGCATAAAAGTATGTTGAGACTACCTGAAAGCTACTTGGTGAATTCGAATATTGCTGTGATCAGTAATTTGCTCATTTCTTTGGGCAAAGTCACAGATCTACTTACAAAGTGCAAATTAAGTGCATCTCCAATATTGATGCCACATTTCTGAAATGAAACTCTCGCCTAAGGGCATATTCTTGTTATATTCTAATTGTTCAAAAGATGCAGCACATTGTAATTTCAAAATTATGCAAATAATAAGATGTCAATAGAATAAGGAAGAAATTTCTAAAATTCACAACTGAAACTGATAAAAAGATTAGAAAAAATATGCAAAATATCGGAATTTTTAAAAAACCTTCAATATAATCATTGATTTTTCAGTACGAATAACTTGAAAGATGATTTATTAGTTGAATTTTTATGCTTTTCTTTTATTATTATTCTATACTCATTTAATTAAACAATCAATGATCGCATTCAAGGATAAATTTTGATATAACAATAATGCAATAAGTCAACACATTATAACACTCTCATTCGTTCAAGTTTTCTGCAAATATTCTAATATAATCCTCTTCAGCGGCGATACGTTTATATAATTTAATTTTTTCATGAATTTAGCAACGCTGGAATCATGCCTTGCAAATTCCAATGTAAAAAATTCATAAATTCATAAAAAGTTCATAAATTCAATATCGTAAAATTTGTAAAGTCATAAAAATTTTCAACGAAAATTCTGTGTCACATTTCATCGATAAAATATTAGAGGATCTTTGAAATCAAAATAAGGCATTGGAAGTGTTATCGCTTAAAATGCCATAGTTAGTGAAGTTTTCCCTACAGATTTCGCAAGAAAAACTTATTGATGAAAATAATAAAGTTGACGAATAACATGAATGAAATTTCGTTCCAGCTTCTCTACGTAATCTGAGCACTTCCGGAAGAAGTTGAGATCTCAGGGTGAGACAGATCCCTCTTTCACTTTTTCATATATTATTTTACCGCCAGCTGTCTTCCACTAAATTGATGCAGAGGTCATATATTAGTCACTGCACTAAATTCCCCATAGAATGGACGTAGAATAATACCATTAATCTTGCAGATTGTCACAAATTTATTTTTTATGCAAATATGCAGTTCGCTCAATTTGTTTGGGTATCTCTCTGGGAAAGAAAACTTCGCATATTTAAATTTGTTGATTTAATTGTAACTTTTTATCTATTTGAAATTTATCGATTTTGCAAATTTATTAATGCGTTAATAAAAAAATTTTGCATAATTGTAATATTGTGCATTTTTCTATTTTTTTTCATCTAGTGATAAATTTCATTCGTTACAATCAACGAAATAATGCATAAAATGTGAGCAATTCTCTATGGAATGATGATCAATCTCTTTAGAGGTCTCGACATGTGAAATACGAAGAAATATATTCGTCCTTGACGATGACAAATTCTGATTTATATGCCTCAACGATTTATCTATCGATCGGTAACTCGTCTTCGATCATACCAACTTGCGAATTACATGCATCAATGATTCTCTTTTACTGTTAAATGAACCATCGGAGATCAATCTGATATCCTGAAGGTAAGATGAGTGCATTTTTTTTTATTTTCTAAGAAATAATTTAGACTCTTTCTTATTGAATTATAAAAGAAAAAAAAATCGAAAGGAATATAAGCATAAGGTACAGTTGAAGGCAAAGCGATGCTTTTCGAAAGATATGAATAAAATGTGAATAAAAAATTGCATCCATTGAAAAAAAACCTTTAAGAGCTCGAAAAAAACCTTTCAGACCTTTTATTAGAACTAAATTTAGAAAAACTATTCAAAACATTTGCAATGATGAAAATCATTTTGATAGTATAGAATTCCGATATGCATGGCATCCATTAATGTTCAATCGGTTGAAACACTTCAAAGATTTCTATTCTACGTATCGGTTTATCGAACACCTAAATGGTGGTCGACTTAAGATTGAATCAACATGTGGAATAAGAGACTTTCTAAGATTATAGAGAAGTTGGCGCTGAAAAAGCGGATTTGTTGAACCGGTTAGATGCTGCCAATTCGTATTACGACAAGAAACTACAGTATGAAAACTTCCTATTCAAAAGAAATTACAGTGTGAAAACTTCCTATTTCAATTTACGAAATATTTTTCGTTATTTGATCTTGAGAGATTGGTCATTTACAATATGAGATGAGTAAATCTTGAGTGACATGCGCTCACATCGATTCAATTGCAATATTTTTGCGAGGAACGCTTATTCAAGGTGATCGTGTTTGATCGGCATAAAATTGAGTTTAAAAAGAGGGAACATTTTTTTTGCAGAAAACAAAAAAATATTATTTGACATATTTCATTAAGTAGGAAGATACGGTAATATGCAATGAATGTCCTGAATCAAGGCGAATAAATGATTTTATTCGTACATTAAAGAATATATGGTGAAGAGCAATCAACTTCAACAGATGCAATAACGATGCATTTAATGAAAAGAATTTTGCAAAAGTTTCTCAACTATATTGCATATTTAAGAGAATCAAACGGTTTAAAAAAAGCATTGCAAATCATCAATTTAGCAATTCTTTGCAATCAAAATATAGAAATTTTGCATTGTAAAATTGGACGCGTTGCAGATATCTAAAGATCTATGAATTTATTATCATGAATTTGCTTCCTTCATGGTTGAAAAGAGCAAGAGATCTATTATCAGAAGTTTTTAGCAATGATAAGCGTTAGAAATATGCTTATTGATCAACAGTTCGGTTCATAAAAACAATCGATTAAAAGACTTTTACAATTGCAACATTATTGTCGAGATTGAAGTGCTTCAAAATTTGCTTCCGGATTGCAATTTTTATGGATAACCAAGTAGATAATTGCCAGCGGCATTCAAATCTTTTGAATGGAAATATTCATCCCATAATGAGCAAAATTTTGTATAGTCGATTGCCATTTTTTGCGATCCGTCTGGCATCTAAAAATTTTAAACAACAGTTTACTATTTTAACTGACGAATATGCACCTTCAAAGATTTTGTTTTACAACATTAATAATTCCGTGTGTTTTAGATTGTTCTAGTCAGTCATTCCACACCATTGTTAAACATCGGAATATCTTTTGATGCATAACCAATAAAGGTAAGGTAAAATAAGGAGACGGTATAAAATAATTCCAACTTAAAGGATAGTTTTTTTTTTTGCTGCTCATCTTTGAACAGCCGGGAATAACTACGATGAAAGTTTGTCATCAAATTTCAACTGAAAGCAATCATATTAGCAGTCGAATAAAAAAGAAAATTTTATAAGTTTTTTAGTTGTTCAATTGCGAAATATTCGCTTTTTTCATGCATCTTTGAAGTGCAAAATTGGTTAGTATTAAAAAATATTGATAGAAAATTTGAATATTGTTTCATCGCAACTAGAAAAGCTGAAATCAATTTTAGGGCCTTGAATTTCAGATGTGTTTTAAATCGGATCTAGATCAAGAGCAGTTGAAAAAATGATGCGGTTAACCAAAAAATATTTTAATATGTTAAATATTTTGTCGATAAGTTTATCATAAAAGGTGATTATCTTTCTAAAATAAACGATAGAGATGAATATTCCACAAATCTATTTTTCACAAGTGTCGACATTCAATAGTTAGCAAACCTTTGCAAATTTATCGAAGCAATTCACAGCTTCCATTCGTCCAATATTAAAATATGAAAGAACTTCAATATATTCTGCCAGATCGATTAATTGATCCCCTTCAATTGTAACTTGTCAAATATTTCATGAATTGTTTTAAAAAATGCACAGATTTTTAGTTAAATCTAACTTGAGGATGCTAAGAACAAAACATATTTGCAAGAGGTTCTAAACAAATAAAACTGCTATTAATATGACCCCTATTCCGATCATATTACTCTCTATATATTTTCTATGCAACTAAAAGATCAAAATAATTAGTGAAGCATATTGTTGAGGATTTTAGGTTTTTGCATTTCAGCGGTGTACAATTTTATGCTTTCTCGTTTGTAATATATAGCGAAAAATCTTGAAGAAATTCAATTTATTTAAGTGGAAAGATTTTCGATTGATCTTCTCAGCTTTATTAGCGTTTATTAAGAAAAAAAAAGAAAATTATTTTTAGATGCATCGCGCGCGAGCATCTTCTCGCCTTTTCACCTTTTCCTTACTCCTCTCCCCATCCTTCCCTCCCCCCCTCCCCCCCCCTCTCCCGTTAAAAAAATAAAGTCACAGCAGACCTGACGCATCAAATAGTTGAAACATATATTCGAGATAAAGCTTTTGCCAAAATGGATCTTCACCGGTGAGTGTACGTTGCCACATTGCAATCCAATTCACCAACGATACCTTTAACCATTAATGAGAAAATGGTATGTTAGTCAATTTAATAGTCGACTTAACCTAACAAACGAATTTTGTGTTTCATTAATATTCAGCAATAATTGATTAAACACAAATAAATGGTATGCTATAGAAAATTTCCAAGAAATATCCCATAAAAAAGTCCTTTAACTTAAATATTAGTGATTTATATTTTACAAAGGAGAGGGTTTACAAACAGAAGCTGAAATTTCATTTTTTGATCAGATGAAAATGGCTTGAGTTCAATCGTGTTTTGAAAAAAAAAAATTTTTTTTGCGATAATAAATTGGGAAGAGTAGAAGAGAAGATGTCGAAAACTAAGAATCAGATGATAACAATTTGAGGCAGAATTTTTAAAAAATTTTGTTTTATAAAAATTTTTATCACCTCATTTCCCTCGTTTTAATCACTAAAATTTTACGACTCAAGTCAAATTTTTTCTGACAAAGCGAAATTTCTATTCTTCCTTTTAGAAATATTAATAAGTTTTTAAATCACAGATCAGTTATGTTATCATTAGTATTTGCGTTATGATATATGGCTTCATTTTATCGACTTTTTAATTTTTTTTTTCGTAATTCGAATACAATAATGCTGAATATTGGAATAATTTCTGAATTTAGTAAATTCGTAATGAGTGCTTAGTAAACAAACATATATGAATCTCATTAGTTGTTTTTTTTTTAATGAAAAAAGAATTTATATTTGAAGTATCGGTTATATAGCGGTTGAAATTGTATGAGGTATGCAGCACAAATAAGCATACCCATTTCAATAAACATTTTTCATCGGTTCGGCAAAAATCCTCTCAATTGAAAATTTGAAAATTCAAAAGATAAAGTCCTAGTCTACCGGAAAGATATTGACAAACTCTTAAGCTATAATAAATTAAAAATCAAATTTTTGTTTAATAAATTTTACTATTCACTTAGTAATGTTATTATACACTACAACGCTGAAAGAAAAAGACCGATGATAGATCAGTCTCAAAAAAATTTTTTTTCTTTCTGAAATATTTCTTGGACTCTATTTTCCAGATCACATATTACATTTTCCTGAATCTTCTCTATGATTTTGGAGTGATTTATTAACAAAGTTGACTTTAATATAGGAAGTAAGCAAAATTCTGCTACGATCAATTTCGTTGAATTACGTGGGAGTTGGTACGATTGACAGCTATCTCGTGGCCGTGATAGTTTTACACTAGTGTGATACATCTCAAATTTTTTACACAAAATTGGATGGCATGATTCTATGCTGTTGCCTACTTTCTTATCTACCTATCGAACAGACAATTTCCACTAATTACAGCACAAGTTTTATTGAAATATTCATCGTCTGTTGACATAGCAAATCGTCGAAAACTGAGATCCCACACCGGAAGATGCAAAACACGTGTTCCGCATCTGTTTGTTTATTTTTACAAAAAAAAAATTCAAGATATTTGACTAAACTTGAGGCAAAGCTTGAGATATTGAAATATTTGAAAATCCTACAATAGAATACAATAAATTTTTAGGTTTTTATTACAGGATGTCTTCCGTATATAGCTTTTAAGTCATAAGCCGATTTGTTGTGTTTGGCTACCGAGTTAAAAAAAAAGCATAGAAAAAATAGACAATTTTATAATGACGTATTAACATACATTTCCATCTTGATTTGGATGTGTTTCTTCCAGGAGGCGATCCCAAATTTCTTTCAACGCGATATTCGCTGATTTATACTCATCGCTATTTTCACCTCGCATCGCTTTTATTATTTCTGTTAGAAGTCGATAATCTCCCCATTCAAGAACACCGTTGTGATTCACATCTCAATAGAATATTTATCCTTCATAATAGACTTTATATTAATAAATAAGAAGCAATTGATAATATTCTTAACCGAATGTGCTCACATCAATGCGAATCCCTCTGATCTATAGTCCGTTCTAATCAATCATTTCAACGAAGAAAACAACTGTTCAATATGGTTTATGGAGAAGCATCCCATTAGCCGGTTTCCACCGTCATCCTCTAATCAAAGCTGATAAGCAACATATCGATGGAAACGCAATTAGTGACAATAACTTGCACTTATAATATTGAGTAGTAATACCTTGAGGATTTTCGTCTCGTATTTTATTGCCTTATTTCACTCGTTAAAAGATAGCTAAGAAATAGAGAAAAATGCAAGCTAAATGTCAAGTTAAATATTTTAAGGAAAGACTTAAGAATTTCAGAAAAAAAAACTTTTTTTTAATAAAAAAACTTCGACGTTCTTTATTTTCATAAGAGTTTCAAAAATAGCTTATATTTGAGGAATGGCACAATTCAATATTTTTAGCAATTGCTTTGCAAATATTTCATCCGAGATATACAAAGCAAATATGCTTTGCAAATAATTATACAACCCATCAACATACTTTATGAATTTTATATATGAAAACGCTCTTCAATAAAAATATTCTAGCTTAGCATCCCATATATTTCTTTTTATTATTCTTTATTATTTTCTACGTAATCATTGCATATACTCACTCATGCGTATAATTTTTTCCCCTAAAATTTTTCCTGACCTACTCTTTATTCTTTTCAAATAGTCTAATAGTGTATAGAAATTTATAACCTATTCATATCAACAAAATGAGTAAAGTTACTGTAACATTATTGTTACAGTAACTTCGCTACTGTACCCACCTAAGATTACAGCATTATTTCACTCTGATCTCTGCGATGCTCACATCTTCAATTATTTATCGACGTGTCATCTATGTTTACTTCTTCTCACACCCTGGTTCTTATCGTCTTTGCTTAGTGACCTCTCTATTAAAATTTCACTTAGAATTTTAAATACTTGCTATTAGAGAAATCATCCGAAGAAATCTGTGATTCATTTTCCGGAAGGAGAAAGTTATATTGGAGAAACCTATGAGACAATGATGGATAGAAAAACTTCCGGTTATGACAAAATTTAAGCGAAGTTTTATCACAAAAAGTTTATAATTAGGGTACTACATTTGTGAGAGAGAAGAAGGAAACTGTGGCACTAGCGATATTTAAAAAAAAACGAACCAAAAAATGTTACAAATGCATGATGCCATTTTCGAAGTAAAAATGGGTCGATTTCTGGAAAATTTTCAATAATATACTCTACCATATTTGAGCGATAATGATAAACCCTGAAAGAAGAAAAAATTTCAAATTTTTCGCATTAGCCATGCTCATCATAAACAATTTTTTCATTTACGCTTTAAAAACAAAGTGCCAAAGAAATCGAAGTCTTAAAAAATAAAGGAATAAATTTATCAAAATTGTCAAAATTTTCCAGCCATTTTACTCCATGGGAAAAATTTTCCAGATACGTCAATCAAGAAAATTTCATTCATTTTCCAGCTCTCTTATTCCACGTGAAAAATCACTATTTCCCTTGAAATTTCATCAATATTTCAATTTTTCTCTCCACTTTTAAATCCTTCAAGATTGGTGTGGTGAAAAAGGGTGAAGAAGGGGAAGGAGGGAAGGCTGATATTGCTGCTATCTTTTCAATGCTTTAGTTAGCCTAAAAATAATTGCAAACTTGCTAGTCAAATCCAAAAAGACTTCTAAGTAGACGAAAATTTTTTTTCGGTCCTCAGCCAATCGTCGGAATGTTGCTATCAACAATATGACAGTTGCAAAGAAAGCGCGTCACTTCGTTTTCATATCATGCTTTGTTTTTGCAGACTTCATATCCCCGTTGAACAATCGTTCATTTTTAGCCCCCAAAAAAGTAGCTGTCAATTATATACGACCTTCACTGTAATGTTTATTGGATTTCATATATTTTAACTGAATATGTATACTTCAAGCCGAATTATGTATGACTGTATAAATTACAAGCATCCGGAAATTTACTGACAGCCGCAACAATTGAATCGAAAAACGAATGGGGATCTATTACAGCTCTCTAGCATCACTTTGCTGACAGCCGCAACAATTGAATCGGAAAACGAATGGGGATCTGTTACAGCTCTCTAGCATCACTTTTCTGAGTTGCAATATGAAGTGAAATTACTATACAAACATGAGGATGCACACATAAAGATTTTCTAAGCATTCATATATGTTCAGCAATGATCATATCAGATGTTAGTAAAGATGAAAGCAAGTGATCATATTCGATGGCAAAGGTAAAAAATTTAAAATTTCTTCTCACCATCAAAACATATTTGTTGAAACGATAAAATGCAATATATAATCTATAATGTGTAGATTTCCCATTTTTGCATATATAGAAAGAAGTTGAACTTTTTGAAAATTCCCATTTTCTGGTTATTTTATTTTTATGATGAAAAAATTCAATATCTCATAATTCCGACATTTAGTTCTTGCACATTGCTTTTATTAATATTCGTTTGATTACTTTATAATCGACAGAGATTCCACCAGCAACATACTGAAATGCTTAATACTCATTTCCGATAAGAAATCGGCTTCTAATGAAACAGAAAAATTTTTCAATAGCAAATTATTAGTGAGATAGATCCATATATGACCTATTTCAATGAGTAAAAACGGAATTTACTTATAGCAACGATTAATTTCTTCGATGTTTACTTAAAGTGAAACGAAAACGATCTCAACAATACCGTGGAAGTAATCGACCAACACCTATAGCATAAATAGTGCGCAGTTTGTTAGCGAATCGGCTGACACTGGAAAATATCAACTAGGATAGCAGTTAAAATTTTAACGCTTAATAAAAACAACATAAAAATGACTATCAGAAAGATTCACTGCAACGAACAACTGTGCACATGAAAAACAAACGTAGAGGATCGCCGAGAAAAATCAATTGATTGCTAGACAGATGTTTTTTTTTCTTTTGAATTACAATGTTCATATGTGCAACAAATTTCAACAAATCCTAAAATTTTGATGAAATTCTCCACATAAATAGTTCATGCAAGTGAAATCGTTATTTTTTTTTCTTAAATAAGAGGAGAAAGCTGTTAATTTTTATGAGAGGGGAGAAAGAGATTGCAAGAACTAATGCAAAGTTTGATAGAATTGGCCAAATTTTTAGATTGAAACGTGAATGAGCCAAATAGAACGAGATAGAAATATGATCACTAGAAGTGTTCTTAGTACTATAAAAAATTTATAGGCGAATTCGAAATAAAATAGTTCCGGTAATTTAGTGTATAAACGGAGCAAAAAAGCGAATGTAGCTGTTATGACAGTGTCGATGCACTAACTATATGATGACATTGAAACAAAGTCTTTTTGATCTACCTGTGAATGCCATATTACTACAAAGTCGACTACGAAGATATATTACTATGAAGTGCTAAAAGTAAAGTTAAATGTAATTATAAAATTACGACATGATTGCGTATAATTATTTTCAATAGTGGAATATTTGGAAATGCTGGGAAAATGCTCTATGCAAATTTCTATTATGTGAAAATAATTCTAAAAATGCAAAAAAAAGTGGAATAAATATGCAAATTCAATATGTTTCGTTCTATTCGACAACTTTAACATCAACAACAAAACAATATTAGTGCTTTTTCATTGAAGTCCGCTGAGTGGCAGTTTTCATCATTCGCTTACCTCTATTGTTCTCTAAGGTTGCATTTGAGTGACAGCTATTGTTGAGAGACTTGAAGTAATTCAAGTTGAGCTAGAGTTCGAGACAGCCGTTTGTGTTATTGGAATATTTTAGGATCATTATGTAGAAAACGGTAGAAGAACGCTGAATCATTATTATACTCGTCGAAAGATATTCAAAATTTTCTCCACTTCTATTGTTAGCATTTTTGCCAGAAATCTTTGGCATAGNAAAAAAAAAGTTTTATTTTAATAGCATGAATAAAATCATTGAAGGGGATTTGTTTTGTGAATAGCATTGAATTTCAGTGCTAATATTGAAAAACAATTAGAAAAATGCGTTCTAATTTCACATATAGGATAGCAATAGAGTGAAATTTTAGTGAAATGAGTAAATAAATCTGTATAAGAATTGTAACTTTATTCACAATGCAATAGCACTACATGGAATTCCAATATTTCGATACTCTATCGGTATTTATAGTTTCGGTTTTGATTCTAATTTTTTGGAAACCATTGTCCGATGCACTTCTAAAATGTATCAAAAGAGTCTTGAGTTTCGTAAACTCGACTTCTATTATTCTGTAAATCAATATGCATCCTTAGTTCGGCGTATTTTAGTGTACAGATCACCGGATTATGAAGCACTATTATATAGAAGAATATTGGATCGAATGATTTTTATGGGATATCCGGAACAATTGCGCAACTTTAATTATGATCCGACATTTGCGATTAGAGGTACTCTCAAGCAATCTTTTTTTTCTTTTTTTTTGAACAAATAAAATTATTATATCTATAGGATTGCTTCGATTCTGCAAATGTAATATGCAATGTAATCTGTTAACAGCAGAAGGGAAACTGAATCGGAGGTGGGGAATCGAATCGCGGGGAGCCGGATCCGAGGGAAGGGAAATAAACGCGTTTCGACTCTGAAACATCTTCCGCTCTCTCGTAGAGCTGAGTCGACAATATCTTTGTAAGTTCTGTCCCACCAGTAAGAATGTAGAAGTGAATACCATGGGGATCGATCAACAACTATCCTTGTCGACGCTTTTTATAAATTGCCAATGCGAGAGGACTTTTCAACAAGTTTTGACTATGAGGTTATAATTTATTCCCACTAACACATAAAGTTGCTAAGCGCTATATGTTCAGCTATGTCGATTGCACGAGTTATGAAAGTTAAAAGTTTTTAAGGAGAAGGGAGGATGGGAGGAGTAAAAAGTACAGAATTCAAAGAGAAGGGAACAGGGTGAGGTGAGGGTGAACGGTATTAATAGAATTTTTTTCTGCCACACTTTTCTTGCTGTTTCTTTTTGTAAACGAGTATTTTCAGGTATTTGCTCAATGATCTTTCATTCACAAAATATGGTTACAACTATCTCAATCGCAGTTTCCCTCCAATTTTTGACCAATCGTTATACCTAATAAACCACTAAACATCCATTCCAACATCAATGTTTGTTCTTGCACGCGTAATGAGTGATATTGTTGAAACGAATTTTTCTTTTGATTGTTTCAGAGGTTTGAAATTTGACGCAAAGTTGAATTTTTGCAAAAATTTATTCATTTTTATTTAGGATTATGGTTTGATCAAAAATATGGGAATCTTCTAAAAGTGGATGGTTTTGGCAATATACTTGTTGGTATTCATGGTCTTCGTTTTCTAAAACCGTATGTTTATTTTCAATGCTATTTATTCACTAGTTGATTTATTGATATATATTTGCTTAATCTAAAAATAATTAAAATAAACTATTGAATGATCAACCTATTTATTAAGATTAAAATTTAAAAAGAACGATAAAAATTGTATAAAAAGTATTAAAGAATTCAAATAATAAAAAAGAAAATGTGAGCTTTAGTGTAGTGAAGAAAATAGTGATTATAGAAATCTGCGCTCGTATTTGAATTAATTGTTTGTTAAAAACTTTTGCCGTGGCTGTGACACGAACTTTGAATCTTTTTACGTTCTTTTCTTTATCATTTGGAGAAAATGTATAGCATAACTTCCTTTACCCATATAAAAGTATTGTTTTTTTTTGGAAAAAATTTCATATAAAAATTAATAAGAGTTCTTCAAAGATGCATAGGTAGTTTTCTTTAACAAATTGATCGTAATAGATTCCCAATTAAGTGCCGAAATAAAATCCATGTATCCGGGTAAATTCCTTGCGATGAATGCTGATCCTGATCGTGTGGTTATAATGAATTCACTCTTTAATATGGCCGATACATATGTTCTTGCAACATTAATTGACTATTTCGACAATAAAAGTGAATATAAACGGTAAGTGAGTAAATCTTCCAATAATTCTTGCAAAACATATATGGCGGGTTTGTAGTATGAAGGAAGAGTGAGAAGGAAAAGCTGAGATTCTCTTTCTTTCTTTCTCTCTCTCTTTCTCTCTCTCTCTCTCTCTCTCTCTCTCAAAAAAACTATTGAAAAGATAACTTAAACTGATATTTTATTGAAAGATATCAACGAGCAAAAAGGTATTTGCTTAACAAATGGCTTCAATAAATTGAAATATATTAATTCTAAAAGACCGTTCGATTCATATATGTAAAAAAAAAAAAAAAAAAGATTTAATTAAGGAAAGACGTTATTTGTTCCTCTCTCATTAAGACCACAAAAATTTTCCTTCCACCTTTTAATTTACGGTATTAATATGTTCTCATATTGATGTTTAGAAAGGACGATCGAACGGGTGTCCAATCAGATGATATAACCATACCATACAAATCTATCGCCCAAGACACTCATTCAGCTGTTAACTATGTGCATCAAGATGTTAGTTTTATAAGGAATATTTTTCGTTGTTTTTTATACGCTCAGATATCACTTAGATGAGTCGTATAACTCGATGAATTATAGGCCATATTTACCAGTTATGTAAAATTTGAATTTTTCATTGTTCTTTGACATAAAAAGGATGATTATAGGATAAAGGCAGAGAAAAGATGACTAGAGGATAGGGGCATTAAAACGTCCATTTCTACTTACATTATCAAAGAAAACCATGTGCTTCTTTGCCTCAGGCTATTTCACTCAATGCATACATGTAAATATACAATAGCTGCTATGAATTAAATGCTTGTAGATTATGCAATTTTCGAAAAAAATATCGAAGTCTTTCGTTTGAGTTTCGATTAATCAACTAAACAAGAGTTTCTCTAATAATAAATCATCAAAAAATTATACATAGCAATAAAAAAACATAATTTATTTATAATTTAGATTTGCTTTGATTTCATAAAAAAATAATTTTTTTTTTTCAGAACGAAAGCACATTAAAAGATTATGTACTCAAGAATATACAAAAATATATTATAAAAGATTCACGAATAACGATTTTATTACGTCAACTTCAAAAACATGGCGCTAAAACTTTTCTATTAACAAATAGCAGCTATTCCTATACAAATGTTAGTCAATATAATAGTAAATTAAGCGAGCGTTAATGATCAAACTGAAGAACAGTGCTGTATATTGTACTTTACTTTAGCTCTAAATAATTGGAGAGTAACCTAGTTCGTAAATATTTATTACCTAGCAGTTAGTGGGAAAATGATGAGAAAGTTTAATCTAATGGGAATATTTTCACCATTATTTTTCTCTAAATAGTAATTTTTTGTCTTTATTTTTTTCATCTTTTCCAAATTCATGAAAATAATATATTAACTTTTACATGTATAATAGTATTATCATAAAGTTTTAACTTTTCTTCTTAATCTTCTCAGTATATTTTTCACATCAATGGAACATTTCATTGGAAATACGAATTATTGAAGAGGAAAAAAAATTTTTTTTTTTCTTAAAAATTTATTTTGTATGCATTTATTTTGGCTTATTTTTTATTCACTATTATATCGCTTAAGGGAGTTATGAAATATTTAATTGGTGATAATTGGTCATCATATTTTGATGTGACATTTGTGGATGCAAAAAAGCCACTTTGGTTTGCACAAGGAACAGCACTTCGACAAATCGATCCATCAACTGGTACACCAAAACTTGGCATACATCATGGTCCAGCAACGAAAGGTCAAGTCTTTGCTGGAGGTGAATAAAAGTTCTTATACAATCTGTGATAACAGATAATGAGACATTTAAACGATAATCTAAGAGAGTATAATCTTATAAAAAATTTGCATTAATATAATCGGTTGTTACGTTCAGGTTTCGTAATTCTTTTAGGTTGCCCTAACTTCTCGCCGAGTATTTTTGACTACCTTGTTGTAGTGAACTCTTTAAGGAGAGCTTCATAATGCTACTGGTTATGTTCCATTATTTTGCATATGCTTAGCACCTAATGGAGCATTATTGCTCCCCTAAGAGCACAAATTTGATATTTTGTATATCATAATTGTAGAATTTATTAGGCTAATTTGAATGGAGCTATGACTCATGTTGTATTCAAAAACCTGTGCTGCAACCATCATTCCAAATGCTTTATGCAACATTTCATGATACCGTAGTCATTTATTATAACATCCACATGCAAGTTTAATTAAGGTCGACTATTGTACCTCCAACTGCCATAGAATCCCATACCGATCTGTAACGGTAAAAAGGTAGGCCATATTTCCGGGCAGATCATTTTTGAAGGCCGTTTTTCTTATCAAGGGTTATATTCAATGAATTACGATAAGCAGTATTTTAATATTAAAGGTAATTCGGATGTTCTTCGTCATATGTTCATGGCTCAAGGAAAAAATGTTATGTATATTGGAGATCATTTATTCGGTGATGTATTGAAATCAAAGAAAACAAAAGGTTTTCTTCGTTTATTCACTGTCTATTTAAGGACTCATTGATAGTAATTATGCATATTGGTTTGTTTCGAATTTCTTATAAAACTATAAACATGGGCAAGTTGTTTTTTCAACAGTATACTACTCTTGAATTGGAACTTATCAGAACGATAACTGCAATATCTGATGTGGTTACGGTATCTTTGATGATATGATTACGATATAAGAAGGGGGTTTAGACAATTACAGTATCTTGGTAAAACCTTAAACGAATTTATTCATTTCAAAGAAGAATCGAAGAAAGGATTGATAGTTAATGATCGATTAATGATCGTTCATCATATGAGACATAATCATACTACTACTGAAACAATCTTAACAACGAATTTCATGTGAAAATTTTATAGGAAG
The DNA here is from genome assembly GCA_006503575.1 of Baylisascaris schroederi. NCBI lineage: Eukaryota > Metazoa > Nematoda > Chromadorea > Rhabditida > Ascarididae > Baylisascaris > Baylisascaris schroederi. The sequence goes on from QEWY01001145.1 coordinate 83,360, forward strand.
AGATGAAGGAATTTACGAATCTAAGAATCAAAATCTGAATGGGGGTGGAGGGGGGGGGGAGGAGGAGTACAGTTTTGATATTTCTCTAAATTAGACTATAACCACTATTTATAACTAAGTAACCACTGAATTTTAGGTAAATTAGGTAACTTTACGAGCAATCAGGTAACTAAGGTAAACTATAACAGATTAACATAACCATTAAATTCAGGTTGGCGAACATTTCTAGTGGTTCCGGAACTTGGACAAGAAATATCTATTTGGACCGATCGACATGCACATTTCGAAAGATTGGTTAGCCTCAGTAAGGAGATGGAAGAACTCTATAGTCAATTGGGTGTGGAATCTGAGATTTCCTGTAAACCCGATATACAAACAAATTTGAAACAAATTAGAGTAAGTGTGCTATTCATTTCATACAAACTTAAATGAACGTGGTCATTATTCAACCTGGCCGATCGTATCGTTTAAGTATGCAAAAATATACGGTCATTTACTATACATAGGTAAGACGACATCTGGTTGTAGTGTAGTGTACGCATACCAGAAGGATTGTAATATGAGGATGCGCGTTTAGGTGCGGGGACTTCTGTTCTCCCCTCCCCCCTCTCCCCCTCTCTACCCTCCCTCCTCTCCCCCTCTCTACCCTCCCCCTCTCTCCCTCTCTACCCTCCCTCGCCTCATAACTCAACCCGGCCTTCCTCTTTGATCTCATTTGATAGTGTCCATGCCAGTCGTTCTGCAGCGTAGTGAGTTTGATTCATCATGCTAAAGTGTAGAAATTTTACGAAAAATGTGGGTTACTAAAGTTTAATTGCAAATACGTTGTATAATGAGGGTTATTTTAGGTTATTTTATGGAATGAATTAAATTTTGCAATTTAGTGGGGTACCTACTTTAGGTGCTAGGAATGACGACTACAAAAATATGAGTTTAGCTTTGCATTAGTGTATCGATTTGTGGCTTTATTAGTGCGTTAAAAAAAATTTACTTAAAATTTTCTTCCCCATTTAAGGCAATAACACAAGAAATGGATCAAAGTTATAGTAAGATGGGCTCATTATTTAGAAGTGGATCTCGAACAACATTCTTTGCCACTCAGGTATGATTTCTTTTCAATTACTTCTTCTGAGGTTATTAATTTAAGCTAAGTAATTTTCCAACATTAAAAAAAAAAACCATGATTTTATTGATTGCACGCAAAAATCGAGTACTCAGATGTTACGTATCACTAATGAAACAAGTAACAATAGCTAAGAAATTTTTTGATAGGCTAGATCATTTTCCAGGGGTTAAGTATGATGGTAGTCGCTATCTCTTGGTACCCAGATTCAGTACCTAGATTACCTAGATTAGGATTCTGGATTGTACCTATGATCATAGTACCTAGATTCATATGAGTTTACAGCAATTAAAACTTGTTGTCGATTGTAAGTTATTGTTGAAAGAGTAGTGCTGTAAATTGCTATGTAATTCGGAGATTTTTCTTATTTTATTAAGATTCTGGCAGCTTTAATTTGAATATTTTCAGAAACTTTTGCTATATTAGATATTTCATCTTTAATTCTAATAAAAATTAAGTCGGGATTAGATCTAAGGTTTTATTGTTTTCCCATCAAATGTTTTACCAACTGAGCTTTTCTGGAAAGCAGCATCTATTTTCTGCTAAGAAGTGATATTATTTAGCGGTGAAAGCAATTTTCTAATTTAGGTGGAAAGATTCGCTGATCTATATTCATCTAGTTGTTATAATCTAATTTATTATCCGCAATTTTATTTCTTTCGTGCCGCAATGACTTTAATGCCTCATGAATCAACTATCGATCATCTATCAACAAATATGCAACCACGAACACAACGTTGTATGTTTTTGAAAAAATTTATCTCTACTTTTAAACTTTTAAAAAGTTTTTTGTCTTTTTGTTTTTGTTTTTTTTTCTGCATTATAATTCTTGCAACTAAAAAGATTACTGTTTTTTAAAATATATTTGCAAAATTCAGAATTAAAAGAAACAAATCTTAAAGAATATCGATTTTTTTTCTATTACATTCATGTTGTAAATCTAAAGTTGTATTAAAAGGTGGGAAAATTTCGGAATAAATTTTAAACGTAAGAAAAGAAGGTTCGCTTAAGAGATTCTCGAAAATGCGGATTTTATAAAAGACAGCCATACGGGCAAAGGAGAGGGAAATTCTTCGACAGTCATATAACCCTATTAAACATACTATCATGACCATCCGTTCCAATTTTTATGAAATACAAAAAATAAGCATTAGTGGTTTAAACCAATGCGGTTCAAAAACAACTACCCATTGAAGTGTATAAGCTTTCAGTGTCATCGCAGTCGCCTAATTCACCAAGTGGTTGGACATACTGTCACGAAGAGGATGATGCACCAATCTCTGAAGAGGGTGTCACACAACTCTCAGATGCTTCTAAAAAATCCGAATAAACTTTAACAGATTTTTATTGATTACACCTTGAAGGTAACGATATGAAAGAAAGAAGGAGAATGACATTTGAAAATTTAATGCTAATGGGAAGAGCAAGTGAAAGAATAAATAAGGAAGAAGGAAAAATAAAACGATTAGAACGAAAAGTGTGTTGGAAAGAAGGAGGAGACAATGTGGGAAAGACACCGGTAACATTGTATACAATAAGGAGGAAGAAGCGGCGAATATAAATTATCAAACTCATGAACATTAAAAGGCGAATATTGTAGGCTGTGAATTTTAGTTCATTAATAATATGGAGTTTCTTTTTGTTATAAAGTGGAAAGGTTCTTAGCAGCGTGTAAACGATAGAAATGGTGGATAGTTAAAGCTGCGTAGTCATTATAGCTGAATTGGTAAAGCGTTGGTGCAGTAATACGATCATTGCGGGTTCAAATTCTTAATCTTTCAGAAAGATTGCACTTTCTTCGTTATTGCATTTTTATTGCAAAATTAGGGCGGCAGTCGCTTAAGAGGAACAACAAAGCATAGGCGAAGGGGATCAAGATCCCTGACAGATCCCCATCCTCCACCTAACATTAGACAGGATTAATGCATTCGAACGCCACCCGTAGCTAATTTTCTTATCCATCCATCAGTCACAAAACTATTACTAGGTTGCTAAAAGAACCATTTCAACTTTTCCACAGGTAAAAATGAGTTTAAAAATTTCATCATTACTCGCTGAAACGTTAGAAATTTTCACCTAATTGAGTATATGGAAGTGTCTGCAGTTCACGCTTTATATATGAGCACTTATACGTACACAAATATATATGTAAATTTGCATGAAATTATTTATCTCATTGTGGAGATTTATGCATAGGTAAAAAAATTATGCTAATTGCGTAGATTTTTTTTAATCACAAATGCAAATTTAGTCAGCCAATAATTTGACAACAATCAGAAATGAATACGTCGATGGAGTATTAATCTAGAGGAAAAAATTTGCATAAAACGATGGATATAAAAGACCGAATGTTGATGAATGAGATCATTTTTGGTTCAGTTCAGATTCGGTATGGGCAGATCGCGGAAGAAGTCGTCTCCAAAAAGGGTAAACGCTCGGCTCGCTAATCGATGTCGATCACTGGTTGCTATTAACATTGGTTATTGTCGGTTGCTGGTAATTGCCGGCTGAAGATGTCAATCGTCGTAGTGATTAATAGAGATGGAAGAGGAAAGGTGTAAGCGGTAGTCTTTGTATTTTCTAAGGATGACGGAGAGCCCCATTTATATTTCGTTCAATTTTTATTTCGTAGGATGTAATTTTTGGGACAAATGAAAGAAATTGCAAGCATTTTATAATGACAGAAACTGTTTTAGTTGGTTTTATTGCAAGTTTATATGAAGGTCGAAAAGGTTTCGTGTTCTAATACGATTTTAGTAATTATTCTTTCAAAAGCAACTAAACGCTTTGTTAATTTTCTATTAATAACTCTGTGCGAGTGTGGAATTTCATGCAAAAGCTATTTTTTTAATAAAAAATTGATTCTTTATCGAATTTGAGGTGGCCAAAATTTTACACACCTTTATCTCTCCTTTTACAGGACGGATGTGGAAAATACATCCTTAGATTTGATGCAACAAACTACGATTTGCAATTTATTTGCAATAAATTTGATGCAATGCAACAATTTGATGCAACCTATTTGCATTTCCTTAAAGACGAACGATTATTGCTTCAAGGTGAAATCAAATAGAATTGAAAATTTATAGAAGAAAAGCACACGAAGAGATACAACAATGGATGAGATGGTGTTTACAATGGCAACCGTTGAAGATGAAGAAAGCGCCACCGAACGACCGGCGAAGACCAAAAAGAAATCCAAAGCCGATGCAGCACTTGAGAAATTCGCACTTGCCACTGTCTCTAAAAGTGAGTTTCCTTTTTAATGGGATTGCAGTCAACAAGTCATTTAATGAATTTAAAAAGAAAAAAAAATACATTCACTATGATTTGCGAAGAAATCGATAGCTACTGCGCTTTTCTGATACCGAATGCAACATTGCAATTGCGACAATATGTAATGGGTCTAAATATTTTTGCAATGCAAACTTTTCCGCTATGTGCTTTTTAGATTTTTCTATATTCGTGCAAAGTATGTGCTGTTTAGAAATTGATGGTCTCAAAGCGGAATTCGCTTCGTTGAAATCGTATGCACCTCAAAAGATGGAGCAAACCGCATTCGCAGCTAATAAGACACGTAACCGATATAGCAATGTGCCATGCTACGATGCGACACGTGTTGTTCTCAAGTTTGTATATTTCTGTTGAAAAATTTAGTGGCAAGTTTGATCTTATGCTTGAGCATGAGCTTGAACCTAAATATACTCTTGTATAAATGCCACTCTCATATTGCTAGTTTAACCTCAGCTCGTCGCCTGTAAGTTGAGGTTAAACCAGCAATATAACCTCAACTCATTCCATTCGGAATGCTTGAATCCATTTAGCAAATTGATCACTCGTACAATCGCAAATGAATAAAATTTTTTCAATTAATTTTATTGATTAAAAATGAATATTTCATCGGAAGAAAAATATATCTTTTCTCAAATTTGATATTTTACTATTATATTCTACTCTAGATGCTTTCGTAGTATATAAAAAATATATAACAATAATATATAATATAAAGATATAATATTTTAAAAAAATAATAAAGAAGAATACTTTTTTTTGCAGATATGGTGTACCACCGGAAGTGGATTATATTCATGCAAATTATGTGAAAACAACATTGTGTAAACTTGATAATAAATATATTTGCACACAGGTGAGAGGATATTAGAAATTACTATTAGTGTTGTTTAAATAATAAATCTCAATTCTGCATATTGTTTTAGCATAGAGTTTTCATTAGTAAAACTCTAATACAGCAGTAAATATTAATAAAATTGTAGTAGAAAATGGAAGATTGTCTTGGTATACGACGAAAATGAATGGAAGGAATTTATAAAAGAGAAATTTTGGCATCGTTTTCGGCGGAAATGTCCTTCGCCTCTTTTCCGCTCTTGTCTTCATTCGTTTTTCCTCGCATCCAACACTGATGGGTAGTCATTTTTTGGATTGATTTATAGGGCCCAATGGATGCGACGGTGAACGATTTTTGGAGGATGGTTTGGCAAGAGAAGCCAAGAAGTATAATCATGCTATGTAAACTTACCGAAGGTGGCAAACCAAAATGCGCGCAATATTTTCCACTCAAAACGGGCGAAACACGACAATTCGGCAAAGTGGTCGTACAAAATTTTAAAACTACATCGCCTGCCTCCGAGACTGTTTGTTTTTATTTGATTGCATTTTATTAATTTCAACAAAAACTGCTATTGAGTAAATTGTTTGCGTTATTTTAACACACGTAGAAGGTAATAACGAATAATAGAGGTTGTTCAAATTGTAATATTTTTAGAAGAGGGAGATGGTTGCTGAAGATATCTTCCGAGGGAGACTAGAAGGAAAGGGAACATGAGAGGAGAGGGTAGGTGGGAGAGGGGGTAAGGGGTGATAGTGGATCTCAATCATTCGACTATAAAACTCTCACTGCAACTAAAAGTATCAATAACAACTTGAAATAGATTAATAATATTCGATCATATCTATGAAAAAGGATGCCAAAATTGTTGAGGATATTTTAGGTATTCGAAGCAATACAATTAAACGTATGTGTCACTGGTGAGCCGACAATCAGGATAACATTATTCAAGTGGCTTGATTGGCCGGGTAAATAAAAAAACTTATTGAAAAAATGATGTTCTAACTATGCCAAGTAGCGTCATATCAGCAGTTTCATATAAAGGCAGGCATGTTCGAAGGTTATCACCATTGAACAGACTGTTGCACCCTCTGCCGATATCGTTTCCCATACAAACGGGAATGCTAGCAGATCCACTGAGGTTCACGGGAAGGCACGTCTCTAAAAGACCATGAAATCCGACGAGTCAACCAGCGAAGGTCATCATACACATTGCCTTCTCTTTGTCCTGTGAAGGAAGCCTCGTGGGTCGATTGTTGAATACTGTCCTGAATGGAGAAAGTTGTCGTGGACGCACGCTAGCTTAAATTCGGATTCAACTGCACCCATTCTGGATGTGGAAGACTGTTGGAGGGCAAAATTCATTCACTGCAATCATTCAGACAGAGTACAATGGTTTTTTTTTTTCAAAATCATTCTAAACACACTGGCCAAAACCTTAATTATGCAACGCGCATCGCTTTATATAATTTGTTGAATCAGTTCGAGGAGTTAATTTCGGAGCCAAATAAACGAATTGACTCCGATAGTGGCGAAGCGACGAGTAAATAATGGTGGTTTAGATTTTGGAGTGCCGGCATCGGGAATGGGAATGCTTCGTATCCTTCGTCAAGTTCGTGACTTCCCTAATACAACGGCTATTGTTCATTGCTCGGCGGGTGTTGGTAGAACGGGTACAATGGTCGCATGTGAAATCTGCTTAAAGATTCTTCTCGAAGGAAAAGAATTAAGCGTTAGTTTTATCTCATCATTTCTCGAGATCATGACACTTTTCGCTTGATCTATGTGGTCGGACTCATCAATATTCGCATGCGAAATTAAAAGAATTTCAATTGCGCTGTTAATATTCGCACTTTCCATCGTCTTATCCAACTCAAAATTCCCATTCATAAGGCATTTATACTGCAAGGTTAGCTTCAACTTGTCGACGAACATAGAGCTGATGAATATTTGTAGAAGATTGCAACCTCCTAAAAAGCATTTCCACAAATGAATTTCTAATATCTGTGGTAGCAATAAAGTAGGTAAGTAAGGTAAAACTTGAAATATTAGCTGAAGGAACGAGAACTCACAGCTTAGTGTCGAATGATAGGAATGTTTCTATCTGTACCTTTCCTCCTTCTATGATATTCTTTATCTTTCGCTCTCTTTCCGGAATGATTTTTTTTATTCTTTTATCTTTCCGGAATGATTTTTTTATTCATTTGTCTTTCGCTCTCTTTCCGGAATGAGCTTTTTTATTACGGTGTCTCCTCGACCGCATTTTTCTTCATTTCTCCCGCATTTATTCAATTAATATTCCAGCCTATTGATGTAATAAAAGAGATGCGAGGTCAACGTGCGGGTGCAGTACAAACCGAAGGCCAATATGTTTATTTGCATAAAACATTACTCGAATATATTAACGCTAAGAAGATTGCTAAAGAAAAAATTAGCGAATTTTTCAACGTCTATAAAGTTTATCAAAAGAAAGCTATTTAATAATTTTCTATTAATTTAGATGAAGTTGTTTTATGCAAATTTGATCACTTTTATTTATGAAAAATTGTGGGAACCCTAATTGTATAATCGATCGGAGATATTCTATCATTACTTTTCAAAGTGGGATTTATTGAAAATTGTCAGCTAGATTCTTTGTTTTTCTTTATCGCAGTTCATGAGCTTAAAACATGATCTCCGAATTTAAAGGTTGAAATTTTTTTTTCTAAAAATCAAAAAAAGGGGAACTTGGAAACTTTTCAACGGGCTAAATTCTAATACAAAGGTGGAATGTTTTCGAACAATCGAATAATAGGTAGACGAAGAATGATATGCCATAAAAAGTTGAAAGAAAATTTGAAGTTTAGTATCAAAGCGACTGATGACAACATGCCCAGCCTCTCTTATAATCCACTATAATATCGCTTATAAAATTTTATGGCTATATTCTCCTTATCATTAAGTGATGATATACTAAGTATTACTTGAATACCACTACATTATATTACTTATATTATGTCATAATTTCATTAAAACAACTTCACATATCGAAAGAATATATGAAATATTATGTTCTCGAAAATACTGACTGAGATCAATTTTTGAAATGCTATACACATTTTCGCTTAATATGAAGTATTCAATTGTACGATGCTGAAATAATAGTGCATTCTTCCTTTGCTTAATACTAATGCTTTCCTCTACTAATAATATTGTCAAGAATATGCTTTGAATATGTCCATATTGCTTGCATAATAAATTGTAACATATAGTTTTATGAGTGGTCACATTGCAATCATTATCTTTCGTGAAGGTGATTCTGCATCTGAGGATGTCAGGTGGATACAGGTGAATCTTCTGAGGTCGTTCTAGACGGTACGGTAATCGAGACAAATTTTGTATCGTGAGTCGTTTGTGATACGGTAAACAAATTTGTAAACCAGTCGCATTTCTGTTGAATATTGTAACAGAAGTACGAATAGTCGTTTTGACTGGCAATATTCATGCTGCATTATGTTATCAATCGGTGGGTTTGTACAATTACTGAACCCTGAAGAATGAGTTGATGAAGCTGACCGCAGTGTTCATAAGCGAGTATAAGTATCGTAATACATCGAATAGAACCTCCTGTGGCCTCTAACGAATTCCCCAACTTTCTAGACGAAGGCTATTTTCGGGGATAGGAACTTTATCGAAGGAAGGGACTACATTTGAGGTTCTAAAATAAATGAATAGATCAATAGTAAATGCAAAGAGGACCAATTAAAAAGTAAAAATAAAAGGATTAAGCAGCTAAGTACGTACCTAAAACAGCAGCATTTGGTTAGGCCCTTGGGTTCTCAACTTTTTCAAGTTTTTTTTCGATCCTAGAGACGGTCGAAGGGTCGCATAGCTCGCAAGTTCTGAAATCGACCGTAGAGATAGATGTCTTTCGTTTTATGAATGATAAAGTACGAGTCAACTTTTGAAACCTAATAATGTTCTCTCGAATTTAGTAATAACAGAAGTGCTGTATACGTGCAAATGAGTATGTAGCTTGTGATGAGAGGTGAGATGCCCTTTTAAAGAGACCACCAACGAACAACGCAAAGTTCAACGCTATATATTCGCAAGGGCAATCGAGGACGACCAACATCCTCACTGTGAAGTTCAAAAGTGCCCAACATCTACAACATGATGTCGTACTTGAGAAAATGCTTTTCGAACTACAAGTACTAGGCAATGCTATGAGTACTTCAGTGACATCATTTGTGCCTTTCGAAATCGATGATCACTGAGCATTGAGGACAACCGCTTCACGCTTTCAGATGCACTCAGAAGAAGAATGAACTTTTCAAATTGAACGAGCGATTTATTTGCGATTTGATAAAACAATGGTTTACATGATAGTGCAACACCCTTTGCATAGGAGGGTGAAGGGAGAGGAGGTAAGAAGGGAGGGAGGAGTATGTAAGAAATATCTAAATAAAAGAGAAACTTAATTTCACCTTAAATATTAACCTTAATATCTATTAATTTCACCTTAAATATTACTCCTATGTGGTTAAACATCCGTCAAATATTCCCAAATTGGGCGCAATATGAAGACATACCGGATTGTGTGAGGTAGCATTCTATCGCTTATAAAACCATTAACTGCCATAGAGAAATCAATCATTATTAAAGCGTGAGAATGCGCTTTTTTATAAAGAGAATTGGAGAAAAGAAATTGGAAACAGCTGAAAGCTTTAATAAATTACAATAGACCAATGACGTCATTCAAGAATTCACTGAGCGAATGACGTCATTTCGAGGTTTTTAATAGTGCTCTTTATATTGTTTTTTATATTCGCATATGACCTTAATTGAGTACAGCATCGGCATTACTTTATTTAATTCAACTTAACTTGTAAATGTCTTACGTCTTTTATTATCGAATCATTTTATTAGCTAGAAAATAAAGTTATAAAATACAATTGAATGTGATCACAACCCGTTTAATAAATAAATCACTAATTAATTGTACATTGAAGTTAGCATTCTCTTGTTTCAATTCGCACTTTGAAGAAACATAATAAAATAGAAACAACATCGATGAATGAATATATTTTGCATTCACTATAGTACAAACAATAACAATTGATACTGAACGTACATGGTCATCTCAATTATGATATTCTCATTCCCATAAAATTCAAGCAAAGACTACTCAAAATGTTTCAACTTGCCGAAATGAATCGTCCAATGATGTGACTAAGGAATAACGATACGGCGATGAACCATAATCGAATGATAAAAAAATCAACGACTTATCACTGATCCATGTTGGAAATATATCAAAACATTCGAATCGTTGCATTACCTGTCGTGCTACCCAAATTGATATACCATTTGTGACGCAATCTGAAAGAAATTCTTAATTTTTATCTTCTAAAAATTTGTTTCAAACTGCAAAATTCTAATGACTAACGTAATTATGAATATAGAAGAAAAATTCAGTTGATGGAGAACATTTATTCTGGTTTTTTTCTCTTCGTTTGCCTTACCTTCTTCAATGCCTTCTCAGCCAAAACATCAGAAATCCAGGAAAGTAGAAAGAATCTTGAAGAACTTACCCGGGCAGCCGAACTTCTTTCTTAGTGTCACCTTTAATGGGCACTTTCCAGTCAAAGTACTAATCAAAAAATTCATCGCAATATCCTCACAATTCTTAACTGTTGGCATACAGTTCCGCATTAATACCGGAAGTAAATTATGATAGAGAACACCATAATACTGAAAATAAAAACCATATATTATGAATATTTCAATGACGTAAACGTTTCACTCATTTCGATGAATCACATTTTGAGTTGAACATGATTAGAAAATAATATGAGATTCTTCTTTCAAACTTTTTAATTTTTTTCACCATACAATATATGTGTAAAATATTACTGGCAATTCACTAAGAGAATATCATAATCCATTTTAAAAATTTAAAAATCAGCTTCAGGGAAACTTTTTATTTGTAAAATTAGCTGAAAGAGTGAATGATTATCGATAAACGAATGTTCGAAAAAATTATTGCTTAGCAAACGTATTCAAATTCCATCAACGTATGCAGCAAATAAAAAGAAATTCCAAATTCCACATTTCATCGGCCTCTTATTATAAATTCCAAATTCCACATTTCATCGGCCTCTTATTATATTTCATTTAGTGGATATTATGGATATAACAAGTCATTCATCACGTTTTAATAAACATTTACTACCTAATATTCCTCTTTCTTTCTTCACCTCTACAAAATTCAAAAATATTAACTTCTTCATAACCTCCGTCTTTTGCATTATCGCCCTAATTCCTTAGTTTAATTTATCTGGCTCATATTAATTGGGTAATCGAGCCTCAAATGTCTCATATTTTTATATTATCGACGAAATAAAAACTTGATGCGATGGCATAGAATTTTATAAATTCAAAGATAAGTGCATCTTTGTCCACTTTACTTGTCGGTACAATCGCCGAACTTCAAGTCGAGCACTCGTCGAAAATTCCGTTCTTTTCTCGAGCACTGATTTTAAAAAAAATCAACAAACCTTATGATAGAATGCTGCACCAGTTACTATAATACTAATATTTTTTAATGATTCAGAATTGTAGATATGCATTACATTCGATTCATTATGCAAATCACTTCTTGGTAAGAAACCAACCAAACGTTCAGGATTCTCTCTCCATGTCTATAAAACAACGAATAAATCTCCTCAGCTAAAAAAAGAACTCAAACGCCATTGTAATAATAAAGAAAAAGAGATAATTATTAAGATCGAAATAATGCAGCTCCTTAAAGCTCGTTTTCTATTTCACTTATGAGACGAGCATGCCAGCATGCATCTATCGAAACACACCTTATATACAGATCAGTGCTCTCCACCATTAACCCTCTCCTCCTTCCCTGTAGTCTTGAAGCTTCAGTCATGGAAACTAATTTTGGACAAGCAAGTGCGGTCAAGTTGTGGAATCACCCCCGCTCTCCCTCTAACCATAATACATTCGAGTGATTTGTATGGGCAATATTTTTCTTTTATTATCTGCAACAGACGATTCTCTTTCCTGACAGTCGTGGAAGAACTGTTTTGAAGAAGCGAGGAAGAAAGGAGGAAGAAGGACGATGAGAGGTAAATAAATATCTTACATCAAATACAGCCATCCCCACCGACCATCCCCCTCCCTCAGAGTGGGAAATGAAAGACCATATCAAAAAAATATACTTAAACCTTAAAAACAATAGATTTAGATTATTGTAGAGCAATCAATTATGGCACCTGATAAGCGAATTCAATTTCATCGACACTCAATGTGTTGACGTCATCATCAAGTGAAAATACTGCTTCTGTTGTTATTTCGGGAAACACTATGAAACGATTCGAAAAATGACTCTTTTTCATTCGAATAACTCGTATTGATTGCGATATATGTGGCCATTCGGTTACTGAAATAAAGCAGACCCGGTGAAATGACATATGGCTGAATGGCTAGGACGCTTCACTGCCAAAGATATGGTTCAAGTTCAGTCCCCACCCCCTCTCCTTATGCAAAACTTCATACTATTCACAGCAGTGTTTTTCCTTATTTGCATAGCTGCAAATTCCAATAGCCTATTCAGATCATATAAGTGGCCATTTTATACTACGAATTTTCTAATTTCTATTTTCTATCTTTAATAGAGACTTATTGAAATATGGATACCATTCATTGCATAAAATATAATAATTTGTTCTAAGTATTAGTTTAAGAAAATCCAAAGAATAAAAATTTTTCAAACTTGGTGGAGGATTCATATGCGTATTATTCCATACAACGATAATACTTGCTAAGCTTGGCACCCTTGCTAGAAGACGTATCAATGAAAATAACGATTCCATTCTATTATATGCGAGAATAATGGCCGTAAATCCAGTTGATGGTACTAATCGTGGCAGAAATAGCGGCGAACAATGCTACAACAATAAAAAAATTCTTATACAATATAAAAATCCATATATTAACATATGGAAAATTTGAAAAATATTTGCCGGAAAGAATTACATAATTTAGATTTCAACTTTGAATGCCACGATTTTTTGTTCGAAGTTTTATTTACTAGCAATTCCAACTTAATTTGGTGTGGGGATAAAAATAGGTAAAATTTAAAGTGGGAAAGATACCACCCATAAAAAATAACATTAATTTAAGAAAAAATTCAACAAATTACCAATCTTTTTTCTGTTTTCTGCGTGAATGGGAATTCAGACTACCTAAGATAGTCGCTAATATACAATAGAACTTTATGTTAGCTATCTTAAGTTGGCAATTGCTCCTCATTTCAAAAATTAAAAAACAACCAAATAATTTTAATTAAGTTCGGATGATGCTTAGTTTTCCCAACATTGTATAACATTCACATGATTTTATTTAAAGAACATTTCAGGCTTTTTGCATTTTACTGAACTGATGGCAATTCTGTTAACAAAGTATTCTCAAAGAATATTTGGATAGTCTTATAGATAAAACGATAAAAATTGGTCAAAAAAAAAAACTATTCTAAAATAATTTCTAAGCCAATTTTTAGAACAATTCAGAAAAATACTGCCGCTCACATTCCCATCGGTGAAATTCCCATTCGAGATTTTACACTTTAAAAGTACCGATGAAATTTGTTCATCCCAACAGGGAAACATTTTTTGAATCATATTTCCCAAATATTCTTTTATTAGCAACGTTACCAACATATTCCGCCAATCTATAAGCAATAGCAGTTTTCTATCCCGCTAACTCCCTGTTTCTTGAAGAAGTCGGGAGCGGAAATAACCATCTTAAGTATAGAAAGTGTGAATATTTCAGTTATGCTTTCAAAGGTATTTTAATATCAACTTTAAAATATTGAATATCAATATTTTTTTAACATTAAATCATTAAAAAAAAGTGAAATAAAACTAACTCCACTATCTTTAGGTGTATTCCATTCATGACTGAATGTGATTAAATTAGGTACAATTCTCTTCTCAAGTATTTCCAACGTTGTAAGCGTTATCTTTCTTAGAGACGAGAAATAATTCGAATAAATAAAAGCGATTTGTTTTCTCATCGAATTTTTTCTTTCGTCGCTTAATGATTTTAAGATAGTGTTCGCTGATCGTAATCCACTATGATAAATCGTTAATGAGATCCTGAAATCTGGCTTGGTTTATACCTAAAATTTAGTTCACTTTATACCCGAACGCTGGTTTAGCTTTTACCTGAAATATGGTTTTATTTATACCTCCCTGCCGTCTTTCATTCGCACAAAAACCTTTCAGAGGCATTAATTTCGATAGCCGCAAGCGATCATTGAATATATGATCCAGTTGGAAGATTGTCCCCTCCCCCCCCCTTCCCCCTCCCCCGCATCAGTGAAACAAAACAGTTGAAAGTGAGGTATGAAAGGTTAATGAGTCATTTCTTTATTTAGAACTTGCTTATCCGAATACACCAACGACTGAGATAGGACAAAAAAGATAGGTGGACCTGACAGATAGATCCTATGACAAACTTGAAAAAGAAAACTTGACACCGGAAACGGGGTGCGTAATTTGAGACGACAGTTTAGAGATCAATCTTAGTCTTAATCTTACTTCAAAGCGAATCTCGACGCCTTCATTGGTCATTGCATTGCTTGAACCACCTTGCAAGCCATTGAATCAAGTTGAACCAAGTTTGAACTATTGCTTGAACCAAGTTTTCAAATTTCCTCTTTTATTTTAATTTTCAAATCAAATGAAATTTTCCATATATAAAAGTGCAATAAACATGGAATTTCTTTTTAATTTTAGACCTATATAATACCAAAGGCAACAATCAAAATTAAGAAAGATCAGATTCTCACCTTCTACGCCTCCTCCCTCCACCAACCAATTCCCCCTCTCCTATAATGAAAAAAATAAAAATAAATCCAAACGATCTCTTAATTTGCTGAATTATTTTTATCGCTTTTTCAGCTACATCTAAATTTTTAAATAATTTACACAATTCAAATACCTTTGCCATTGTATAACTTCGCTAAACGGTAGAATAGGTGAGTCGGATATGATCAATGGTATTGTATTCACTCGTAGTGACGTCATCAATGTGACCTCATGTGATGGTATTTGATCGTTAATCAATGAGAAATCACTTTTCTAAAATGAAAATCAATAAATCAATAAATATATTAAAATAGTAGAAGCAATAGAAAAATTAAAAATACCATTGTGTTTAGTTTTAAACCTCAGAAATGAAAAAAATATAATTTACATCGACTTAATACAGCCAATCGATATAAGCAACTTCAAGTGGTCGAATTAAAAGATATGAGTATGGAAAATTGTCTCACCAATCATTATAGATTAAAATATGCTAAAAATATATCCACCAAGATTTTAATTATACCTTTCAAATATCTCTCAGGTAAAGACAATCAAAAATTCCATCGAAAATATTATGCAATCACTTTTCTTCTATTAAATGAAAAAATTGGTGGTTTTTTATGTTTCAAACTTCCGCATAAGATAAAGGAATGGGAATTCGAGTTTAAACGATCATCTTCTCTCATTAAGCCATCTTTATAATCGGCCAAAAAACTTCCCCATTATCATGATAGGCTAACGGTCACCGAAATAAAACATCATCTGAATAGGTAAGAAAGCATTTCACTGAATGTAGGGGGAAAGAAACCTTATGCAACTCACTTTTAAAGCATTATCCAACAAGTAGGATTTACCACTAGGATCACAAACCATATCGTTCGATTCAACGCATTCATCCAACCAAAGAATATCCTCTTCACCATTCAATGCTTCTTTCAGTGCTGTTTTTATGGAGTTTTTGGCAAATCGAAGTACCACCGCTAGTCGATACAAACGATTGACCGATCGACTCGATAGCTCAGAGGATTCTGATGCCTTCGATGGTAACCACAACGGAATCGCTACATCAAATCCACGTCGAAATGAATCTCTATAGGATTGTCCTCTGAAAGCATTAATACTTCCTATCCAAAAGCTTTCGAATAATTTCATATTTACTGCAAGTACCCTCTCAAAGCACCTGAATATAAACGACCTATGAACCGCCACAAAGGTAAGCACCAGGTTTCATAAAAACTGAACCTAATAGAGATCCATCTATCTATCTCTTGCATAAATCAAAAAAAAAAAAAATTATATAAACTTAAATACCTTTCCCTTTTCTATTTATGTAAAAATTCAGAGGCATAAATAACCGTCTTCCCATTAAGCAAAACCTTATCCTTCGTTGTCACCAGAGAACTAAAAAATTATCTACTTTCCCAAATATATTGCTTCATCTCGTCAACAAACTCGAAAAGGAAATATTCCCTTTAACTTTTCAATAAAAGTATCTAAAACCTTCGAAAATTTGCAACCGCATAGAATTTTATTATGGCCAATACAGAAAAAAAAGAGGATAATATGAATAATTTTAGTCTAAACCAATAAGCAACACACTGATACATAGTTACCTCATAAATAATAAGAAATAGATATAATAGAATGTGCTCAGAGATATTTCACTATACTGACAAGCCGGAAGTATTTTAAAGGTTCATATACTTCCGATTAGATTTATATAGTCCTTTAAGTTTATATAATCTATTATATATTTAAGTCTATAGATGAGAAGATTCCCTCTTCGATTTAAATGATTATTTTAAAAAAATGGGATACTCTTAATTTCGATGTTCTCAAATACGCCCCATTAAGTATGAGAGAAATACCCTTCCACATAAGTAAGTAAGTAAACAAATTATGTACCCTTGATTAAATTCATGCACTCAAATTGACCATATATGAGAAATAAATTATCAGAACCACAAATGAGTTTGATGAAAATTTTATAATATATAAGCAATATCTCGATCCCAATCTTTAATTAAATAATATAATTTTTCAACAATAAAAATTACTAAATTACATAAAAATTACATAAGAATTCAATGGTAGGCTAAATGACGAACCGTGCAACGATTGCTTTCCCAGCCGCAATATCCACACCAATAAATGTGAAAAGAAACAGATTACGACCAGCGAATCTTTAAAAAAAAAAAGCAAGTACAATATCAGCAATTCCCAAACTACCTATCACAACAACCTCAGGTCCTTTAGGTCAGACTTCCCTCTCTCACCTAAACGATCGATAATAAGTCAGACTAACATCAGCTATAATCTAAGCGACCGACATTAAGCTAGACTAACATCAATTAGCTCTGATTTAAAGGTGTGATGATGAGAAAAACACCACAAAATTAAAATAACCACTTGAATGCCTATCTCATCTTTCTCCTTCTTCTTATCTCAAACCCTCACTAGCAAACAAACAAAGTCAACCGTAAGCATCTCTCTTAGACAAAATGACATCCCAACTTTCAAGCTTCATCGACTTTTTCAATTCCATAAACTACAACCATAGTAGTAAGTGTTATTTAAATATGTAAATATAGTAATCGCCCGGTGGAAAGATCTACTTAACGAACTAGAGGCATAAAATACAGATAAATGGACTACTTTCCTACAAAAAAAGATAAACTATTTAAGCACCTATCTCCTGCAGCGATTGCTTTATGGAAATCATCGTATGGATTTGAGAATCGATGCAAATTAAATGTATCAAATCCAGGTATAATAAGACATGCATCGTTGATATCTGTAACACGGAATCGACTTTCCTCGATAATTCGCCTCATTTCCAAATATTCGTTCGATGGCTGTTGTGTCACCTCGATACCCCTCTAAAGTGAACTTTTCATTAAACAACGCGAATGATACAAAGAAAAAGAAAGAAAACTTAGAAATTAAGAAAATAATTAAAGCTTAAAAAGAGAAAAATGAAGAAAAAGAAATAAAGATAATTGAAAAAAATTTATGGCAAAAAGAGATGTAAGTAGTGAAGAAAAAAAAAATAAAGAAAAAGAAGCGTAAAAACAAAAAGAAATGAAGAAAGAAGCAGAAATAGTCTAAGAAAGAGAGAGACAAGAAATATAAATGCAAAGAGAACAAAGCAGGTGAAAATGAGTGGAATAATAGACACTATGCAATCAATGGCTATAAGAAATACTACCTATCGAAGTAGTATTTTATCAGCTGGCCAAAACGAAACAGATACCGACGTGGACCTATTCTACCAGTTGCTAATATCGACGGAAACCTAAACAATCACCAGTACCCGCGGAGATCCGTTATACCAGTTACTAATACCGACCGAGGGCTATTATACCATTCG
This sequence comes from Baylisascaris schroederi, assembly GCA_006503575.1. Taxonomy (NCBI): domain Eukaryota; kingdom Metazoa; phylum Nematoda; class Chromadorea; order Rhabditida; family Ascarididae; genus Baylisascaris; species Baylisascaris schroederi. Next base: position 101,845 of record QEWY01001145.1, read on the forward strand.
GCAGCCTTATACCTTTGCCGGTGCATCACGAAAGCTAGACAATAAATCGATGGAGTAAAATCCCTTATACGCAATGTCTATTGGGTGATTCATTAGTAAATATTCTACTAACTTACCGTATGAGAATGAATAAAACCACAACGACATAAATTTGCAAAATTTTGAAGAAGCAGCCTTTCAGCAACATTTTAACAAACCGGAAATTACATGCAATAGCAGGTATCGATTCTATTTTCTCTATTTCAGTAAGAGAAAAAAAAAGAGCTTAAACGACGCCTAGGCGGAGCTTATTTTAAAAAGACTCAAATAACCCTAAATTAAGTGCCAAGGTGCATAAGGGTGCAAGTGGAATCGAAGATTATTGAAAACCTACCTCATTAAATACTCTTGTTAACGGCTCCAAATAGACGGTAAGTCTACGATCATCCACTGAGCACGGTAATAGATCAATACAGGTATCGATTGTACAATTCACTCTCAATGAAGGTGTAGTGATCAACGGTGATTGCATACGTATCGTTAATGATTCGATTGAGCATCGTAGATCGATACGTCTCGAATAAATCCAAATAGCCGTCAAAAATAACACAAATAATAGAAGGAGAATATTCACTCCACAATTAGTGCATTGCATACTGCAATTATAATTTAAGAATATTATTTATAAATTAGACTTTATATTTATATTAAATAAATAATAAAATTGCATAGGACAAATGCGCCTTTTGAAAATAGAAAATCAAGACAAATGCGCCTTTTGAAAATAGAAAATCACCACTTGATATAATTATGACAACATAATGAGATGATAATGAAGCTCTCCAATCTTGACAATATGCTACAAAGATAAATTATACTGGAAAGTAAGTTAAACTCGAGTGTAATCCTAAGTATGTCTATTAAATCGCCTGCCACCTATTCAAAAACTAATAATCGAAACGGCGCAACTGTCCTAGCGTAAAAATGTTCGATCATCAGAAATCAATAACCGTACGGTTGCCTTAATGATCACTCCAGAATGTCAGGTGAACTACTCAACAAACTTAAGTGAACATTCCCACGCTTTGAAAGCTTTGATCAATGAGAAAAACAACCGACAGATGTTAGCCGGCCTTCAGATTCTTTTACTTTCACCTTAAAATTTTCTCCTTTCTATCTGCCTCTCACTTTTTTCCCCAACAACAATACCCCCATACACCTCCATCACTCCTTAATTCCATTCAATGAAACCAATTCAAGTACCATGACAGTGTGATTAACTGCATATACATTATGCAACAATTTGCACAGAAAAAAAAAATATTTATTCACAAAGAATTACTACATTACTGATGGAAAATTCCAACATTGATATGAATATTTTCCCTATAAATTCAGGTTTTTAAAAAAAAAACTTCCTCTATAAAAAAACGTTGCTCTCATCAATGTTCATCGAAACACATAGATACCAAATCAGCGAATATCCTCATTGATCAATGCGAATATTTCAGGCTAAATTCCTTTCTGACCCCCCCCCCCCCCCCCCCCCCCGCACACCTTATCCCTTCTACATCTCCGGAATCTCCCGACTAGATGATTTCTTAGTGAGTCTCCCATTTCCTTTATTTCAGCCTAAATTCACTACTTTCTATCGTACTAATTCATGACTGCTATCACTTAGGTGCAGTCAACTCCTTTCACATCTTCTCAAACATAACTTAGTCACAATCAGTACCAATTCCCTTGCAATTTCCCATTCCATTGCCTAATCCATCTCCTAAATCAACCTCAGTAACTCCTGGCGACTTAGTAATGAATATGCTTTCATCTAAAAACCTAGATAGGTGATGATTCACAGAAAATATGACTGGCAATATAGTAGAGAAACCAGAATTAGAAGAAATACACTATAAAAAATTCAGCATTATCTCAGATATTAAAAAAAAAATCTCTTCAAATTCATATCAACTCGCGAAAGAAAAAAAAAGAAAACATCGCGAAAATTCACAAGTAAAACGGTCGTTCGTTGAGCTATCGAATACAATTTAAATTTATATGAAACATTCCAATCAATTTCTTTAGAAAACTATTTAAATATTTAGAAATATACCCAGAAATAATCCTGAAATAAATAGGCTATATCGATCAGTGATCTAATCTCGATCAAAACTTTACCTTATTAATTGAGCACGTAATCGCTTATCAAATCAACAAGTAATTGTCAAACAACAAATATTATATTCGTTATTAAACGTAAATGCCTAATTTCCCTGAATTTATTTATTCTTACAAGTATAAGCTAAACGAACTAACTGGATTGCATTATCTCCCTTATCCCTCTCCCAATTCAATCGCCCTTCCTTTGTACCCATTTCTTCTTCATAACGCTTCAAAATAAACTATTGATATATTTTAAAATCAAAACCTATCTCTAGAACTATACAAATACCTTCCATAAGTAATCTATACTCAAGTATTCTCTAATATAAGTAAACTTTACTAGTAAACAATCTATCATTAGAACAATAATACAATCAATGAGCAATAAGATGGCCGAAAAGAAATGAGAAAAAACAAACAGAAAAAAAAATGATAAAGAAAACTACTTATTGCCATATGAACAATATTATGCATTTCCAACTTCCGCTAAAATTTGTGCTCTCATTTCGGCGACACAATTTTCGTAATTATTCACCAATGGCGAGCAGTTCAATAAACGATTTTTATTCTTATTTAAGCATTCCATTATTTCCTGTAATATCCACTTATTATTATCTCTTCCAATATAATATATTTCTATGAAATATATATCAACAATTAAAATAAAAAAAACAAAAAAAAGAAAACAGTTCTTTTGTATGATAGACTAATCAAGAAAATACCTTATTCTCTTCTCTATGAGCCCTATGGCTCAAATTAAATTTCATAGAGAGAAAAAATCAACACGCAAATAGAAAATAGAGAGTAAATTTTATATTGTTTCAAAACATATTTCAGAAAAACTTAATAAACGTTCTTTGTGGAGTTTTCCATTGTCTCAACTGATTTTATATAAAAATGAAAAACGAATTCACGTACCTTAATTCGATTCAATTCAAACTCTAATTGCCACTAAAACTCATTCACATATCATAACTATATGAGTATAACAATCTTCGTTCAATCCATCTATTCTCCTATTCATCAATATAATAAAATAAAATAAAAACACTAATTTTAAATCGCAATATAAATAATAAACAAAAATTTAATAAATATAAAATTATAAACAAAATAAATGAATTTCTCTTCATTCTCAACAACGAAAAAAAAAAACAAAATGTTAATAATCAAGACCTTTTCATTCGATTCACATGCATTTTCCCTTTGATAAGCGAAAAACATTTGTTCAACACGTTCGATTGTCTCATTGAAGACACGTTTCCTTTCTTCCATTTCCTCTAAGGAAATTTTGCTCTCATCTAAAAAGTGATATTATTTGTATATTTCTAATGGCTTAATGCTATATATTTTAATATCACAAAAGGATATACGAACTTAAACACATAAGAAACTAATTAAGGAGCAGAAAATAAAGATTGAGCATTTATTAATTCAAAGAACTTAAAAACTTAAATATCTAGAAATTTGGATATTAAGAATCCATATTGAAACAAATTAACTCGATATTTATACAACAATAATCTAAATAAGAATATAAAATGCTTGCAGCCAGAACGTTTAAATTCACGAATAAGTAAACAAATTTATAAACAATTTCTCAATAATATGAGCGTATATAACTTATTATATTAGGTTGTAAACTAAACTACATTAACGAATGCAAAAAAAAAGCCCAACAATCGAAAAAAAAATTGCTTTTAATTCAACCGAATGAAATTCGTATCATTGGCGATGTGAATAACATCAGAATCTGTAGACTCTCGTTTTTGAGTAAACCCTTCATGAAACCAGGAAAATATTTTGCACCTTGGCTGTACATTCCCCCTTCCTCTCTCAACTTAAAAACTTCCAAGTCATTGGATTTAAAAATGAGCTTTTATAGTCGTTTATTTCCACTTATTTAGAAGAAAGATAACTCCGCAATTTTTGCAAAACTTTTCAAAAAAAAAACCTTTAAAATATGACATATGAAAATTAGTATAACCTGGCTCACCTTTCGGTATATATGTGGGAGTTCTTTGCTGCAACTCGCTGAGATAACGCATTTGTTCACGAAGGCGCTCGTTGGTTGCACGTTCATTATTTAATTGCTCCCTTTAAGTAAACATTTTATTTCCTTGTAACCTGTCTTGCAATCTCCGCAAATTCACTATTCAGTGAGACTTTCGCAAATATGTCCCAAGATTTTAATAGTTTTTAATGCTTCAAACAGGTATATATAGGTATATATACAAATAGGTAAATACAGGTATATGTATAGACAGGTATATACAGGTATATCAAGCAGTAGCAATAACATGGTGGCTACAGGTGTTTTACCAATATTCTACCTGCGATGAGTAGAGTGATATGAAGTGATTAAATCGATCACCTGAGGCTATCGACCTCTTCCGAAGGCGTTTGCTCGCCATGCATTGCCAATACTCTATCGACCACTTCATTTGATACACCCACTGTTTTGTATTCTTCCGGTATTTCAGTACGTTCAATTCTAACAATCTGAAATAGAGATAAACTATCAAACTAACATATAAATAATAAATGCCGAATAATTTTCACTCATGAAAAATATAATTTCCATTATATAAAAATAAATTATTTTAATTATTTTAATAATTAAATTATTTGAGTATCTTAATTAATCTTAATTATTTTTTTTTAATATTAATAAAGCAAGGGTTGATGCTATCATTAAGTTCTTTTTACTCAATTGCTTATCATTCTTATCGATGAACGAATATCATAGAAATACCACAGCTTAACTCGACTTAATTATTTTAATGAGTTTTTTTGAGGATTGAAACTTCGAAGACACCGATCGGTGCTTTATAAAAAAGTTTGATAAGGGATAAGAGATTATTCATCAGTTTTTTATCGGTAAGCATACTCCCTAGAAGATAAAACTAGAATAAAGCACCATAATAAAAGAACTGACTTTTGGTGAATCATGTGATGCAGCGACTTGTTCCTGACTCTGACCGGCACCCATTGTTCCTGAAAGACTGAAGTACTTTAAATGATGAAGAAAACTAGGCGAAAATCTGTACCAAACATGACAGAAGAACAAGGAAGGAAGAGGGAATGAAGAAAGAAGAGAAAGAAAAAAGCGGAAGGTATTAATTATTTTTTTTTAATATTAATAAAGCAAGGGTTGATGCTATCATTAAGTTCTTTTTACTCAATTGCTTATCATTCTTATCGATGAACGAATATCATAGAAATACCACAGCTTAACTCGACTTAATTATTTTAATGAGTTTTTTTGAGGATTGAAACTTCGAAGACACCGATCGGTGCTTTATAAAAAAGTTTGATAAGGGATAAGAGATTATTCATCAGTTTTTTATCGGTAAGCATACTCCCTAGAAGATAAAACTAGAATAAAGCACCATAATAAAAGAACTGACTTTTGGTGAATCATGTGATGCAGCGACTTGTTCCTGACTCTGACCGGCACCCATTGTTCCTGAAAGACTGAAGTACTTTAAATGATGAAGAAAACTAGGCGAAAATCTGTACCAAACATGAAAGAAGAACAAGGAAGGAAGAGGGAATGAAGAAGGAAGAGAAAGAAAAAAGCGGAAGGTTAGTGGAATGGAAATATCCCAATCCATCAACCTAATTGAAAATAACGCTTTTTTTCATTACGAAAAAAACTTCGAAAATAAAAAAAAAACCTCTCACCAAAGAAAATATTCTTATGAAATATTTTCGTAAAAACCTTACTGGTTGTCCTTTTTAAAGGTTTATTTTTAACCACTCAAAAACCTTTCAGTGAATTCAACAACGTTCTCTATCATGAAATTTTGCTGTTGCTAACGAAAAAAAAGAACATCAAAATCGAACAAATCCACAATGATCTAAATTGAACCCATTTTCGGTTGAGATCAGAAGTGGAATCTGACCTAACCCATGAATACATAAAGGTCCTAACTATCCCAGGTAACTGACTCATGTAGGTCTAAACCCGGTCACCTAACCGAGACCATCTACAACCATTCCCACTCAATCTTGGTTTAAACCGTTACAAGTGTGCTTGAGACCACCTTAACCACGCATAATGCACACCATTAAAATGCGGAAATTCCTTTAGAAACCAATAGCAACAGTTCACCTTAACCTATAGCACGAAAACGGCCGATTTCAACTCAAAATAAAGCCAACAATAACGAAAAAATGCGAAAAAAACCCTATGAAATGTCATAGATTACCTGTGGGGAATGTGAGGTAAACGTTAACCGAAACGATTTTTATATTGTTCAACAATGAAAGATATCGTGTTGGGATCAATTTTGAAATGCTATTCAAATTTAAAAACATAAATTCAGATATTTAGACTCGAAAAGTGAGGCAAATAATCGTAAAAATTTTAAGTTCCTTTACCGTCTGCTCCTTTCTACCACCGTTTATCCGCTTTTAGTTGTTGGAGTCAATAGAAAATTTAGATTTTAAAGAAGTCATATGAATAAACAATAATGGAAATTCTAAGAAAAATTCTGATATTTGCAATAAATATTAAAATTTATGGGGAAATTCCATAAAGGTGCGAATTTTTTTCCACTTTTTTCTTTGTTTGTTTTTTCTTTTCATATTTAGATAATCGCTATTGAAAAAAAATTTGTGAAAGATTGAAAACATGAATAAATGAAACAGCAAAAGCATCAAAGATGATCAAGATTGTAAGAGGATTGCTAAATGTAACATTAGTGGTGAGATATATGCAATGAATTATGATGCGTAGGCTACCATAATTTACGATAAGAACTCATTGTTTTTGAAAATTCTTTTGACGGATATCTATCTCGTTAAGGTTGTTGCATCGTTCGTGGCGCAATTGTCGTGGCGCAATTGTCGTGGCGCCATCTTGTCAAGCATGTTTTGTCGATGCAATTCTCTACTTCTTGTGAGTGGCAATTTGCGAAAATGATGGAAGACGTAAGAAAAGCAATGAATGGAGCCATCGAATTGAAGCAAAATAGTGAGGGAAATTCTTATACTGTATTCGTTCTTTTAAGTTCTATTCATTTCTAATTTTAATGTATTTTTGATCATCAAATACCGACGAATATTTTCAATCAGAGTATATAGCTGCTGAAAGAATGTGGGGAAGGATATGTCAAGGTGAACGAGGTACTGAGACGTCATTAAGTAGCTCCCCAATCACCTTAAAGGCTGACAGGACCGAGGGATTACCCGCTCCTCCTCCCCATCCATCTTAGATCTGGGGAAAGTGGGAATTTTTCAGTCACAAATTTTCCAAAAAACTTTCTAAAATGCAAAAAAAAAAAAAAAAAAAACAACAACACAAACGCGCTCTCAAAATTTCAATCATTGTAAAACGATTTTGAACAACTAAACATCGATAGTTGTTGGCAACTTATTATTAAACCAATTAAATCCACTTCCTACAATAACATTGAATAAAAAATTTAATCATTTCTTAACAATTCCATTAATATTTTAAAAAATGACAAATCTTCTTTAGTTAAATAAAAAAAGAATCTCAATACATCAAATATTCTTTCGGGTAATTATATCGATTTTCGAATATATCTGAAAATTCACTAGAATGAAGGATGAATTCGTCTCTAACTTATCGGAAAAAAAAAACCTATGAAAATCTCTCAACCATAAGTAATTTTTGCTGTATTTGTGGTAATTCTGAAATCACACTCACTCCTCCTTCAACAGTTTTGATTCACTCGTCGTTTCTTCTACCCCATACCCTTGAATATGGACAGCGATTATCCGCCTGATGGTTCGGAAGAAATGGAGGGTTGGTTCTCGAAGGTAATTCAAGGTAAATAGGCTCGAACTTAACTATGCCATCCGTCGACCACTACTCACCTCATTCTTCTTGAGTTTCCACTGTTGAGATAAGTAATTTTATTAATGGAAAAGCATAAAACGAATATGAGAGTCACCGTTATCACTGCATAATAATATACAATGGAATCGAAACATGGTGAAAACAAAGAGCAATAACAGCATATGACCAGTATTGAATAAATGGCCAACCCGAAATGATATGTTGGCAATAAAAACTATCAAATAAATGTCCCAATATAATTAGAAAAAAAAACCCCTCTAATATTCAAAGAAAAAACATCTCAAAAAAAAATTAGACAAAAATCACTTCATGATACGATTACCCGCCCAATTAGTAAAGAAGCCCTTTTATAAAGTGGGACTCTATCAACTAACCCATGCCCATATGCAAATCATATCGCATAAAACACTCGCAAAAAAAAAAAAAAAAAACAAGAAAAAAAATAAAATAAAAACAACTAAGAAATGTTGCATACAACGTGTACATAAACTACCTATACTCTTTCCTTGAAACTTTCTCCACTATACGCTAATTAAAACGAATTCATGCAAGCTTTATTACAGCATCTCAATAGAATCACTAAACTATAAAATGGGAGACCGTTGATGATGGTTTCCCATCTCACTACAACGGCCGATCGATCCAGCATTTGAAATAACATCATAGAACTCCTAATATTATAAGTACCACAAGTAATCTAATCCCCTCGCTCAGCTTCAAATCTCAACCTACATCTAATAAAGCAACTTACGTCACCGTAATCGAATAATCAATGCAACAAAACTCGAATACAACAAAGAATTTCATACGAAAAAATTTAATAATCGACGAAGTATGATGGCATCCTCTAGAAATCCATCGAATTGGCAACAATAACAACAACAAAAAAAAAACTTCAAAATTTAGTAATTTTTTGAAAATAATTAATAAATTTACAAATTCGAGCAAATAGAAATTTAGATTCGAATGATTAGCAGTGGAATCATTCGATATTCACAAAAAAATTTCTCATTATTGATAGCAATAAATTCTTCACAATAGATCTAATCGGTGATTGCTATATACCTATGGTGCCATCAACGCTCTCAAAGAAGCAATAAAATTTTCGATAACATATGCAAAACATTGGATAAGAAGGCATTTCAATTAATAAAATCAACGAATAGACTATAGTCAAATTAAAGCAAAACAAAAACAAATAAAAATACACCCTTCAAATGCCCATTACTATCGAATGAGTAGAGCATCTGGGATCAAACTCGAGGGGAACCCGTAGCTCGCAACTGGGTGCATTCTCATAACCATCGCCACCTACTCTTCAATCAGTTCCACTTTCGAGCTCCTAAAATGTAAATTTACATTGCTTCAGCGAATAGGAACGTCGAGAACTTTATCGACATTGATGACTTGTGAACCGAATGTGTACCTACAATCGCGGTGTGGGGTTAAACCAGTGTCTTACGAGCCTTTTGCATTTCATAGCCTATCCGTTCGAATGAAGATAACAACGAACGACTTTTTTCTACCCACCTCTGGTAGATGCAACCCTACTATAACTGTAACCTAAAATGATAAGCAACTGCTTCTCAAATATACACTTCCCACTAATAGCTAATATTCTCTACACGTGATATTTCATTCCATCTATAATTTAAAACTCATCGATTCACAAGCTCACCATATGAACACGAAAATGAACACATACGTTTTTAAAAACGTAAAATAATTCTAATAAATTTTAAATACACTCCTTGCTCCTCATTCAGGATTATGCAGCAGGATCTCTAAAATGGATACCGGAGTCAATGGATTAGCATAGGGACAAATTATCTACAAATGTCTATCAATATTTTCAACAGTGCTAAACACTTAAGATACATACCATCTTTCCTCGCGAGTGCCCTTCGAAGATTCCGCTTCTTCCGACTCTCTGAACGCATCCTTTCGAGCTGCATCGCCTTCCTGTAGTAATGCATCGGCGACAACCACAGCCAAAGAAGTATGTTCGCTTGGGCGATCCTCGTCGAACACACCACTCTCCACTACCGATATCATCTCCGTTGTCTGAACAACCCATTCTTTGCCCATATATATACGAAAGGGTTCGCCCATTTTCAGAGGTAGTTAGCCAGGACGACCTGTCGTGTGTAATCACACACAAAATCATCAAGTTAATAAACAACATTGCCCCTCTTGTATACTATTTCCTTAAAATTAAATAAACCACACCGTCATATGAAACTTCTTGGGCGTCCTCTCTTCATCGAGCTTATCATTTTCTTCCACAGGCTTTCCAAGAGTGTCCACAGTACGAGCATTCGATGTTCCGAACATCGATTTTGACTTCGTACGATAGTCCGAAAATGATTTCTTCTCCGACTTACTCCCATCAACAAAATCCTATAGATTATAATCATGAAACGTTCAAGCAGAAAATCAAAGCAACCCTTAAAGCCTCGAACAATGAAACAATAAACTACCAAACTGGTTGCAGAATATCTATCACTTTTTCCGCATTTGGTTCAATGGTCCAAATTTCAAGGAAGAATTTCTACTTGCTGCAAACGATATGAAGGGTCTACAGCTAATTGCATTCTAAATTCTCAACAGGTTCAAGATCAACTTCGAAAAACATTTAGAAATTTATTAATGTACAGCCTTAGCCTGAAGCAATTCCTCAAAATGCCGTCTAAAGTTCACCAAGAGGGGCATTTGCCCTACCCGCTCCCTCACCCCGCCATATGTTCCCAAAAACCTATGATTCCCTAAAAAACCTTTATTTCTCTTTTAACACAAGGCGCTCTTTCATATCAAACGCCACAAAATACGGAAAAGATAACATGCTGTTCTCTAAATAATTGCTTGTCCAATGAGGGAAATTTCCAGGTAGTAATAAACGAGAACCTACCCTCGGCTGTCACAATATACGAAGAACACCTAACTGTTATGATTACCTCGGCAGCTAGCGAGACACAAAATATCACTACAAAAATTTCCACCAATATTTCAAATCGACGGCCATCCAGTACTTCGAAGCGAATCCCACTGTTTCGATGCATATGCAGAATTCATGCGTATTGTTCTGTACGTAAGGTTTGTGGAAAGAACATTTGAACTTACTGTTTCCCGCAGTATTTGAACCGATGCTTCAACGATGAACGTCTCACGATTACCAGACGATGGCGTCGTATAAGCCTTGTTCTGGCCTAACGTCCTCACTTCTCGACCCTCTGGATCACTCGGCATTTCCGGCAGCTTGGCTATGACCTCCGACGAAGTCGATCCTTCCTTGTTTTCATCAGCCACAATCGGCGTGACCCTCATCATACCTACTTTCTGAAAAACTAACCCAATCATTTCTGGCAACGAATTAGAATCGGGTTTGTTGACGCTAAAAACCTAACAAATTCTCATCACTACACAAACTAAGGTGATAAACTAAAAAAATTGTACTATCATCATTACAGATGAAGTCGATGAGCGACCAATTCAAATACCACATGACTACAATAACATAACTGGAATTTCAGTGTGCAATCCACAACGATCGAATCGCCCACTCAAGAACTTCCAGACAATAATCACTGATTGCTAATAAGCCGAATATTACTATCCTTCAGATATAAAAAAATGTACCCTACATTGCCGTCTAAACATACAATTTTATTCAGAGAATCGAAAAAAAAATGTACTGTCAAAAAAATGCAGATAGCTCACCTTGATGTTAGCACTATCAGCCGCACTGCCGATTCTTTGCAAGTCTCTTCCAACCTCATCTACATCACTAAATTTCTGCTGTGATTCCATATCACTATGATCCGTCTGTAAAAAAAGATGGTGCAAAAATTATTAAAATTACGGAAGTGCATCAACCATCAAAATTATCACTCTTTGCTTAGCATATCTTTATTCATCTCCCTATTAAGCTCAAATTCATGCGACAATATACAGAAAATCATGAAATCTCTTCACTATACTGTATTAATTTGACGATACTGTATACAAATTATCCAACATAGCCAGCAGATCAGTCTTGAAATTGTAGTAGCAGAAATTTCAGCACCTCATCTTAAAATTTCTACCATAAAAATTTCAGCTATCATGAATTAAAAAATAAACGTCAAAAGAACCTAATCTCATGTTTTACATTTATAAATCTTGAATTTCACCAATATCAAAAGCTCTACGATCTAGGAAATATCTACGGTCTTATAAGCGTACCTTCCACTAAAACGAGAAAATAGGTAACTTCTTTAAAACAAAAAAAAAAAGAATCTGAAATCCGAACTGAAATGGTAATCGAGTAGGCATCAAAAAGCAATCACAAACAACAGCGGTACTTATAAAAAGGAAACAAAGCGACGCACCATCCTCTCTTCGCCAGTCACAGTCGACGACTCGTCGCTGCTCGAACCCGACACTCTTCGTCTCTGCTCAATAAGATACTATTACATGATAGCAGCTAAAAAAATAAAAGTTTGTAGCCCTGAATGACCTACTCCTCCAATGACATCCCAACAGACCAAAACACGCCTCCAACCATCTACCAAACAAGGAGAGAGAATCCCTGTAAATTTCAGATATGACTCGACGACTCAAGCCATTCCAATCTCAGCGGAGCCCCTGATAATCCGAACAAGACCAGCATTGACCAACCAAAATCTACATTTCCCAAGTGATGACCTTATACTCCCCCTCTTTCCATATTCAAAATATATGCTCCCAAGGCACGCATCTATTGAAGCACTAAACCTAATGTCCCTTTTATATAAGAATAAAACTAGGCAAAACTCGAAAAGGCACCAGCCTGAAAGGAAACTCACTCGTTGAAGTGGTGAAGTGTGACGGATGTGCAGATCTGGAGACGGTGAACGCCTGGGGGGAGGAGGCGGCGCAAAAGCAATTCCAAACGGCGGTTCCGAGCTCCGAGAAGAGGCTGATCCGCGTATCGCACTCCTATCATCTAGAGTGCAAAAACGTCATGCTCATATATCAGACCTCATAGAAAAACGTTTACATATGAGAAGGAAAAGACGAATTGCATATAACATAGATCTGTTGCAAACTTATCAATGACCAGTCGGCTGGCAAGTCAAAAGCAACTTATGAAGCCAGAGTGCTATAATAATTGCTACCATACAAGGATGAAAATTGCCGCTTGAAGTACGTAGATAAGCTATACAACAGTCGAAGATTCTAGCATATCGTACACTATGCCCTCTCCTTTTCACACGGAAAATCACCGACGTAACTGTCCACTTATTCAAAACAAAGTACTTATAACTTCAAATTTTACCAACAAAAAAGTACCAACGTTCTGTTCTTTAATGGATGCGTGGGAAGTAATGCTCGCTTTCACTCACCGTATAACACAGGCATAGTTACCTTCAACATATACACCTACATCCACATTTATGAACAACAACCTGTACAGGTGAACAAATTACGTTTCAGCAAAGACAATACATATGAGGATGTGTCATACCCTCGCAAGAGATGATGCCAACAGAAGTTGCAACATCTGAATTCAAGGCTTCGCAATCGCTCGATAGGCATTCGGCCTCTTCGAGAACGCGTTTCTCTATTTCCTTGGCAACCCCACACTCCACAAGGTACGAAGCGAATGATCCTCCATCAGACATCGTTAGGTCGTCCACCAAGAGCTCCCCATCCTGAACAACATTACCGTTCAAGTCATAAAGAAAGTTACTCGGAGTCAAAACCAACAAATGACAGAAGCCTGTTAATATGAAGTGGGATGGGTGGTAAAATCTGGGCCGGGGGGGGGGGGAGAACCTTTACACTGCACAAACGCCTACGCATAAGTAAGCAATCATAAAATTTGAAAAAAAAAAACAACTATGAATGACCTTCTAAATAAATATATATATGTTCTAGTCTAGCAGAAAAATAAAAAACAGTAGTTGGTCGTGAACAGCAACCAGAATAAATAACGAAAAAACGGAATGCTGGACCATGTAGAGAGCGCCAATTCCTTCCCACTCAATTCTACCATGCTGAAGATATGTCAGCTCCCCTCTTTCCATTTCTTTGCAATCCATATAGAACAAGGCTTAGTGCCTAACCTTCCCCTCACAAGGCAATCTCTAATAGTCCAATCTTTAGCGGGCAGTTTTGCTTTTGAATATTGGCCAAAATGTAGAATCCAAAAAAAAAAACCTTTGGCATCGAATGGATACGAGCGCTAGTTACGCCGTCAAAACCTCGAGCCAGAACTTGGGCATCTAATGCATCGGTCAGTTCAATGTCGTTGAAGTGAATAGGTACGGCCAATTTGTGACATGTGCAAACCATGAAGTCACATTTGTTTCCTGAAAACACTTCAAGTGAAAACTGCACAAAAGGTCAAGAGGTCAATCCATCTCAAAAACTACGCATACGTGTGAATTACTTGCTAATTCACTAAGCGAATACCTAACCAACTAACACGTATATTAACTATGTCTTAAATTTTAAGCAGTGACGTTCAACTGAAGTTTAGTGCACAAAAATATCCTCCCTCCCACTTACACACCTGAGGCAACCTCGACGTCAAGGTGGGGGCATCATTCGGGTACTACTTAATGAAATGTTTATCGAATACCGACATTGACAATAATAATGATATTCGTTTGAAGCCCTCCAAACAGCTGGCAGAAGATCCCGAAACCCGAAACTAAGTCTTCTCATTTAAAGTATAAAGCAATCTGCTAACTCAGCAAAAGCCAATTCAATAAATTGAATAAAACAGTTCAACAAATTGAATAAAAAGGCATCTTTAATTATATAAACCAAGAAGCTGAATAAATCATTGTCACAGCATAAACATAATAAAATGGCATGCATACCTGATATGTTAACCGCTTGCAATTGCCCGATCTCCTTCAATGCTTCCTTTTCCTCCAAAATCTTCCCTTCATCGACCAGGAAGTACCTTCGAATTGTAACTGTTTCGAGCTTCACCACCTTAAATATTGATCCACTCCGAAATCATCAAGAAGCCAAAAGTTATGTGAAAGTAATCGCTGGTAACAAATACCAGCGCCGGGTATATGAAATATGTCTACTCAATGATGTAGTCACATGTTCACGATCTGCAAACTTATTAATTGCGCCCAAACTTTGTCGACGTAATCCGAAGTAAAACAGCGGTATACCTCTATCTCCTCTTCAAGGCATGAATAGCGAATGAGCAACCCTACGTAGATGATACCTAACACTTCCTCTACGTAAATGGTACCTAACACTTTCGCCTCATTCACATACGAAAACAACCACCTCCTTTCTATCCTTCTACCCAGCTCCAAAGACCTTCCTAAATATTCGAACTATCTTTCACCAAAAAATATATGTGGATGCTAACTGCCAATAACAAATATTCAAAAAAAAAGACAGAAAAATAAGCAACCACTAGGTAATCATTGTCAAAATGTCGACCACCTACCTTATATGCCAAGCTCAAGGATCCATCTGTTCGCTGCTCGAATTCATCATTTCCCTCGTCACCACCTGATGCCTGTTCCCTTGCTAAAATAAGTTGCCATAAGTGGAAAGAATTTACCCATCTTATAACTACAAAAAATAATCGAAGAAACGTATAACAGCACAGAATGCGTTATGTTATTTCCTTCAGTCGATCAACCACTTTTACGACTTATTAAATAATAAGTACATAAAGCAATGCCTTGATATACTATGCAATTAACTCAATGAATAACGTAAATAAAGATAACATTCACCTTTCATTTCCTGAACAAGTACCCGTGCACGCTTATATTCACCATTGTATCGCACTAAACCTGTCATCGCTCCGAGTTCAGCCGGTGAAACGACCACCTCAGTGAGTGCCTTCAAAACAAATTATTAACATAATAATCATCCTAATCAAAGCACCTATTGGAAATAGTTTTTTTTCCATCCAAACGATTTCAAGTCAAAATTTCAAGGTTGTTGCTAGATGCTAACCAACTATAACTTTCGTAATACTCGATTAG
This sequence comes from Baylisascaris schroederi, assembly GCA_006503575.1. Taxonomy (NCBI): domain Eukaryota; kingdom Metazoa; phylum Nematoda; class Chromadorea; order Rhabditida; family Ascarididae; genus Baylisascaris; species Baylisascaris schroederi. The sequence goes on from QEWY01001145.1 coordinate 117,811, forward strand.
CTGCAAACATTATTAAAATTAATAAATTTGTTTAATCGATTATGATTTCCGCTTCAAAAAAAAAAAAACAACCACTGCATTCAAACTCCGCTCAATCCCACTGCAAACAACGACGAAAACAAACAAATTTCATCGAGTTTAAAGAAACCAACCATCCTGAGGGTTTCATATAAATCATCGAAAGCTGTCGGTCTCACGTAAATCAAAAAAAAAAAACAACCACTGCATTCAAACTCCGCTCAATCCCACTGCAAACAACGACGAAAACAAACAAATTTCATCGAGTTTAAAGAAACCAACCATCCTGAGGGTTTCATATAAATCATCGAAAGCTGTCGGTCTCACGTAAATCGTTGTTCCATCTGTTCCTAAAATCCTGACATTGGCTTTTCGATCATCGATAAACGATAGATCTGCGATTGGGAAATCCGTCGGTTGAACTGCCAATTCAGCGAGTCCCTTCTCGAGCAATAATTTCGCTAGATCCACCTTACGTTCAGTCTCTACCCTTTCGATACAACCCACTTCTCCGGTTTCTTCGTCAATTTTATTAGCAGCAACTTCCACAGTCTCCTTTATGGTCATCACAATCTGTAAAGGAATCTTCTGCAAGAAAAAAAAAAGATCTCCGATACAACATTCCCGCCCAGTAGCCATCATCACCAACAACTCAATCACCTATCCATTTTGTTGAATCAGCCACCTATCTCCACTTATAAATTAATAAAAATGACACCCTCACTATCAACTTATTCATAATCAACCATAAACACAACGATAAGCCGATGATTATACTGTACTATGAAATCGCCAAAGGCTCAGCAATTGAGGAAAAGAAAGAGAGGAATTATAAAAATAGAAACCTTAATTGGATAAACGTCTTCACATGGATGCCCAAACATCACTGTGATCCCCTCTCCGGGTTGCACTGCCGCATTCAGAATCTCGAGAGCCGCTGTCGACCACGAGTTTGTAATTTCATCTTTGCCATCACCACATGGTTGCACACCAACTAGGTGACATCGAATTCCTTGCTTCGGCAAACGAAGCACTATCTGCAGAAAAATTCACTGCAAATTGCATCGCAATTATGGTATACTCAATATACAACTAAACCTTTCAAATGAACACCGATATTATACAGCTAAACTCAGATCTCTCCAAAAAATCAGAAACCCCCTCCTCCAACATGCCTATTTAAAAGGATGTATCCATTTATTTGCAATTTGAAGTGCAAAGACACCTGGAAGATGAAGGTGTGGCCAATCGAAAGTGAAATGTTCCATTCAGCCAGGTTTTTTTGCTATGAACAATAACCTTTTACCTATCTGCAGGCTTACTTTCCTCCGTCTGAAGTCAAATAAAGATGCTACCTCTGGCTGTTCATCTCTGTCGACTGCAAAGAGTTCTTCAGCCCCTTTTAAGCACTCGTTGCCGAAATCCACGTATCTCACGCGATACGTCTGCTTCGCGATTTCTCCACCATCCCCGGATCTTTCGTTAATTACATCAACGATTTCTGCACGATATGGAAGATCATCGAATGAAGTGATTGTAATATCACCGATACGAGGCGAGTGCAAGATGCTCGTGCAAGGCGCGTAACTAGTTGACAACTACAACGAAACATTAACTCTGCGAATACTATGCATTCCTATAACAAAAATGCCCATACATTACCAACGGGAAACAAAATATTAGCAAGACACTGCTACAGCTAAGTAAACAGCAAAGTCAATGTGACCTTAAAAGACGGTTAACGAAAAAAAAGTCAGACTATATCGACCATCTGTGATGGCAAAAAGAGATTCCTATATGACCTGGAGTAAATTAATACAATAAAATCTCTAAATTCCTTAACAAATGCGCAATTCACTGTATGCTGTCAACCTGATATTTTAAAAGAAATCATTCCATCACCTATAAAAAAGAAATTACATTTGCATCAGCGTGGAACTTCAAAAGTTCTAAATGAAAACCTTAAAAAAGTTTCCCTTCAATAATAAATTCAAATGTAAGCATCTATTAACCTCTTCGACGTTGTGGAATTCAGCTACAATTTGCACCGTAAAAATTTCCTGCACATCGTCGGTGTCATCCGATCGCATTACAAAACATTCCTCAAAAATTGGTACCAATTCTTTTTGCCAATTCAGACGAACGGCACACCCTCTAAAATATAAGCAAATGAAATATTTAGCCTATAAACCAACCAAAGCAAATGCTAATTGATTCCACCCCTTTCTTCATTCTAGGCAATTCGCCACTTAAACCGGTAAAATATAGCAAAATCCTCCTCCGCATTCAAATTGTTTTCATGTATCACTTTAAAAAAAAAAAGTATGACCAAATACAACTACATAGAATGAGCTATCCGGTTATGACGGAGAACGACGTCCATACCAATACAACTTCAATGGTACCGCAAAGTCCAAAATCATTAAAAATTTCAACATACAGTCAATAAGCAGCAATTGCTGGGAGCGAAAAAACGAAGCCGTACCCATGGGGAAAATGTCTATATCCATAGAAGCAAGGACATATCTAACCGGTTGCTTTTCCGATGATCGAACAGACGAAAATAAATAAAACAACAAAAACACCAAAACCCCTAAGAAATAATAGAGTATAGATCCTTGTTAAAGTCATCAAATCTCATGCCAAAAAAATAAATAAATAAATAAACAAATAAATAATTAAATAAATAAATAATTAATTAGTTAATTAATTAACTGATTGAATAAATAAAGATTTTTGCTGAAAATAAATACACATCATATATAACATCCTCATATCGCAATTAAGCCAACTAGTCAAATGGCCGCCGAATCATTCAGCCTACAATAAAAATGAAAACAACGACCCAAAACACCCTACCTCACCATTCGTTGGCATCACATCGCTTAGTCTGCACTGGAATGCCAAACGAGGTGAACTCCTCATGATGGCTGGTAGTGTATCGTCAATGCAGTATATATCATCGGTACTGACTTCCTCTTTATTCCCATAGTCAAAGAACATAACACAACACCTAAAACATTCACATATAATGAACGATTCGGGCGCTGGATTAACCAATTTTCGTCACTCCGCATTTGCCTGCACAGAGGGAGGGGAGAAGATAAAGGAAGAAACGGGAAGTATCCAAACAGAGTAGAAGCAGATGAAACGAGAGGCATGAAAGTCGACACAACTCATTCATACGCTAATAGATCAACTAAGAATGATAAGATCTAAGCTAATAGATTTATCTTACATTAGAGCCATTTGTAGATTTATTCACAATCTACCTATTAGCTACGTCAGCAAATGTAGAGAAGTACATTGCTTTCGCAAATTATTTAGAAGAGCCCTTAAAAAGTGGTCATCCAACATTCAAATACGATTAAAAAAAAACAAGTCCTCTACTTATAACAAACGAAAAACTCTAATTATAACAAAAGAAAATGGTCCCATGAAACATGCACAAAAAACGTCGCAATATTCTAACAAAAGTTTTAAAACATAGTGGAATAAAAAATAAAAAATTAAAACATTTAGAAACAAAACCAACCTCTCTGGATTCTCAATCGAGACAATTTCGGCACGATAAAAACAACCGCAAAAAGGTGCCATACACACCATTGACAACTGAGGGCAATGAAGTTTCTTAGATTTAGCGGGCATCTCAAGCAACGATACTTTTTCTATAACCTCTTCATCACGGCACAACTGGATGAAGAACGATTCTGGGCTAGCGTCGACCTAAACGAAAAAAAAAATCGAACCTCCTGCTTGCAACTGCCAAAATAAATGCATAAAACATTCGATATCCCGCCTCCTATACATCATCATCCAATCAAATTGTAGGTTCGCGTTCACATTCGAACTTCGACGATGCCTTTCGGTCATCGCTTTTAGCATTTTCAATTGCATAAATCAAACATTATTTATGAGACAATATAAAGAAAAAATTGAGCTGCTTGAAGATGAAAAACTGCCTGGTTTCCAAGCACCGCGATGATGCTAGTCAATAACAAAGCAACAAAAACTGAATCACCAAGAAGCATACCGAACCATCCGATCGCATACTACTAACGACCTCTCCCATCTCGATAGGAGCCAAGATAGGTGGCCCGATTTGTTGCATAATTTTGTTATTCTCCTCTGCTATCCCCTCTTGCAACAACGAATTATCATCATTTGCTACCTGCAAGCAAACAATCAACATCTCGCTTTTACCTATTACTGTCAGACTGCATCACACTAAAAAAAATCAATAAAAACTGCAACAAATACGATACGAGTGCTTCAATCTTCAAACGACCTTCATCCAATTGCCAAAAGATATTACTGAAACTAACTTTTAATGGCCATCAGACAATGAAAAAATAGGCTTACACTCTTCTAGTAATCAAATAACGATTGATAATCTAATCTTCTATGCAAATCCAGCAAAAAAATTTCAGACGGAATGATGAAAACACAAGAAATTATGACAACGCACTCCGATAAAGGTCTTTTTTAACTCAAATCTCCCTGTTCTCTGCCGGTCTAACGCTTATAAAATTGAGCCAGATGCGACTTGATAAGCGTTCTTTCAAGCAGAGCCAAAGGTGCTCAAGATTGGCCATATGACCCAAACCAGCTTCCCCATCCCTCAAAATGCAATCCCGCTGCTAATCAAACGATACATAAAAAAGCAATCAATTCAAACAACCTGACTTATAATTGAAGATCACATTCAAATGCTCAAATCTACAGAATCCCCACTCTCTTTACCGTATATCTACTCTTACCGGTGGGAATATTTAAAATTACTCTCATTTACAATTACGCTCTTCTTTCTTACATAAAGTTGACACCTCATGATAATGAAAAAACCTGCAATGAATAAGGAAATAGGAAACTGCTCTTCCGTTCACACATCCTCTGGTAGCTACCATTCATACCCCAACGATCCATAACCTTCGTCTTTCAGAGACTATAAGCTCCTTAAGTTTTTCCACCTATAACTCCATCCCAGTTACGCTGATCTCCAATCTTAATACTCACCTCTTTCTCTTCGGTGATTCTCGTTTCAGTCAATGACTCAAAATCCTCTCCATTTGACGTTTTAGTAGAAGGCGCGTTCGAGTAATGTACATCATAATTTGCAACCTGTTGCATTCTTTCGCCATCCTCAAAACTCTATACAGCTATACAATTCAACAGCAACTCCTCGTAAATATTTTTTCCGATGTTTGCAGCATGAAACGTAATAAGCTGTAAAAGAAAATATTGATTTTCTTGCTTTATAATAACCTTATATAACTTTAATGACTTTATAATAACTTCGGCTGATAGTCGTTTCTACAGTACTTACATAAATTAATATACGTAAGGACATGTGCCCATATCTTCCATCAGTGTCTTGCAATCTCAATTTCTGTTATGCCTTTAATGACAAATGCCAATTTTGAGTCTTCAATGGACGGACGTACACACTTGCCGGTGGTAAAGAAGCATCACTCTCTCTACAAACTAAGGTGACAAGGGAGAGGAAAGGTGGAGGAAGAGGGGAGGAGATGCCAATATATGTCCCATCCCACGGAAGATAAAACCCAATGGGAGTATTTTACTAGCAATCACCTTCGACGAATCCTTTCCTTGTTGGTGATCTCGAACCGCCTCATCACCGTTAGCCTGCTTGAAGTCTTTCCTCTCATCTTCTTGCCTCAAAATTTCTTCGCTTTCCTAAAAAAAAAAGAAATCATTTGATACGCAAAAAATTGAAGGCAAATTTTGGCGAATTGATCTACGCACAACTGGATGCGTATGCATTGACTGTGAGGGGATGGCAGTGAATGCAGTCAGACAGGTTGTAAGCAACAAAGAAAGGTAAGCAACAGGTTGCATCATACAACCACGTATCACCTAAACAATCTTGTCTACACAAAGCGGCTAAAAAGTGTGCACATCCCATACCAAAGATGAATACAAGACAGATGGATACGATAACAGATGACCGCTGGATACGGTATCGAGTCTACCGTTGCAAGACTCCATAATCTATCTGTGACTATCCATTTCTTTCTCTTCCCCTGCTCCAATTAAAAAACAACTAAATCCTTCGAAAACAAGAACAAAATCCGAAAGTATAAATACAACGACGTCGCTGAAGTGATATATTATGATATATTAAAGTTTCAATTATCCTCAGTTACAATACTATCAATTCCGATCTACCTTAAGTTGTGGACTCTTTGGCCGGTTATCGTCATTCATGCCCCATTCTTCCGCTTGTTTTATCATTAAATCATCGATCGCCTAAAATTATACGTTACCTTCGATCTTTTTGTATATTCAGACAACAAGTAGCAATAATACAACGCCCACTTTTGATATTAATCGAACGAATTACGCATATTATGACTACTAAACAAGATTTCAAATCAGATGAAATATTCCAATTATTAACATTAGAAAACCATGCAACAATGGTTATATCAAAAACAATTGTTCCATAGAAATCCGAAATTTCTGCCCAAAATCAACTCTTATCCCCCCCCAATCAACGGATTCTCAGTACTCTATCAAAAAATTATTCAAAGAAATATAAACTGCAGCCATCTCCTACTATTACTGTCAAAGTATAAGTCGATACTTACTGCAGACGAAATACTGCGTGCTCCTGCCCTATCAGACGAGGTGCTTCCAACATCACTGCCTGCAAATACGCCACCTTCATACCCAATCTTATAGATCCGAATGCCTGAATGAGGCCATTAACCCACCTTCAAACTAGTGCATTCAACCTGGCTAAGTGATAAGAGATTAAATGGAATAAATATGCGGAAGGAACTGAAACTTAATTAAATGAAATTAAAGTGAGTGGAATAAAAAATCTCACCTTATGTAATCAATTAACATAAATATTTTGACTTCAGACATTCTCATTACCTCAAAATAATAGCCATCAACAAGAAATCGAATAATTCACCAAAAAAAAAATTGAACTCGTTTGTTACAACAGTGAATCGTTTTTGAAAAACAACTGAAAATGGCACGCCTCACCGTTAGCAGCACAATTGAAAGCCTCGCCTTTGGCTATACTCCCATCTACTGCTAGGATCCTCTCCAGTACTAACAAACTGAGCCACACGATACATAAGATTATAGAATCCTCTTTCTTAAATTTAACTTAAAAAATTTAGCCATGTACAGGAATCAAACATACAACAAGTACGTCAGCTATTTACAAAAATATAATCACCTTTGGAGCCAAATCCGCCAAATGCCCTATCCGTTCCGACGTCACTGCCATCTCTCTCCGACGAAAAACCGAAGCCTATAAGCGAGAAAAAAACAATTAAAACATCCCCTACCTTCTCAAAAAAAAAAATCCCCAGCTAACTAATACGTGCAATTTCAAAACGCATCAATGATTCCATCTCAAAGTATTATCAAGCGAGCAATTCATTTTTCCAAAATAGAAGAAAACATAAATGGCTCAATAAATCGAAAAAAAAGATACCGTATATACCGTATGCATTCGTTTTCTGCTGTGTCTTCTTGGCTGCATCAAACCTCCTTTCTTTGCCAAATCCTTCCCGCTCATCTTCAAGACTGCGGTTGTCTCCACCGAAATGCCTTTGTCGCTCATTTGTCGTACCCGATCGAAACCCCTTCCCCAAGTTACTACCCTCGGAATCAGTTCTTCTTCCACCGAATCCTCTAACTTCCTCCTTCTCCGCCGTACCGAATCCACTCGAACCGAATCGGCGGCCGCTGTCTTCCGACCTTTCTGAGCCGAATTTCCTCTCGCCGAATTGTCCACCATCATCATACCTTTCCCCTCTTGGTTCAGGACAATCACGAGCAATGTGACCCATTGCATGGCACTTGTAACATTCTATAACAAAAACAATTTATAGAATTTAACTCGATGAACTACTTCAAAAACAAGGCATCAAAATCGATTAAGTATAAGTACATACTTACATCAACTCCGAAATCGCGATTAAACCAACAGTAGGTAAAAAGCTTCAAACTCTGCCTCATAGTTATATGTCTTGCAACAGCACTTCACATCATGCTGCCAAATCGTGATCGCATAAGAAAACGTGCTTCCCGACGGTTATTACGATCCAAAATTACTTTCCCAATGATCGTAGCACCCCAATGAGAACGAATCGATCATATCACCGACCTTAATCATCTTGAAACGATCTTCGATCGCAAAATCAGGCTCATTTTTATATAGCCGATATAGGTATTTGACGCTCCGAATTGAGACTCCATAAATACATACATATACGAGAACCAGATTGCTCAACTAAGATTCATGAACTAACAGATCTATACTTATTGCGTAAACATAACATTTAATATTCTATAAAAAATGCAAAATCGTTTTGCTCGACTAACTAAGAATATATTGTGCACATTATAGCTCATAAATACACCTAAGTTCCAAAATCAATTATTACCGCCACTGAAACGACCAACTCCTCCTTCACGTCTATCCGTTTTTCGTTGCGGACAGTCACGTGCCAAATGTCCGAATCTATGGCAGTTAAAGCACTCTGCAACAAACATAAAAACATATTGACTCAGATAATGCCGAGAAGGGTGGGAGAAGGTGAGGAGGAAGGAGAGAGGGAAGAGGCGTTCCAGAACAACGGTCATACCTACCCAATCTATTGGTGCATGATCCAGTTTTAAAAAATCGCCTATAGCGCTGCGAAATGTACATCAACATGTGTTGCACAGAAATTGTCCATAGCATAATCTAGAAAAAAAAACCATTCAAAAAAAGATCATTACCTCTCAATCCGAAACGTCCACCGGTATTGCGATTAGAGTTTGACGACGATTGACCACCTTCTCGCCTTTCACTGCCATACCCGTTCTCAACATTTCGCACCCAGCTACTTGTATACTTTGCACTTTCGCCACCTGAGCCTTTTCCATAGCTAATTTCTGCAGTAAATTATATCCAGCAAAATCATAAAACAGCAAATCTTCAGCTCATGGAATCAGTTCCGTATATTTCTGACGGAATCCTTTAATGACCAGACTACAGGACAACTGGTTTAAAAGAATATAAGCGGGTAGGAAAGTGAACCAATCAATTATCCACTAAACAGCCTTGAAGGATTTCAGGATAATGTGGAACAAAACAGGATGACTTATGTTATCAACAATCATCCCCACATATCTATGCCACTCTAATGGCCAAATATTCCCCAATATAACATGCAAAAAAAACTATTCCTATCTATTTCGCTTTGAAATAAATTCAAAACTATTCCTATCTATTTCGCTTTGAAATAAATTCAGCATAATCGATATCGAAAGTGAACAAACCTTTCTGACCTAATCCAGAAGAGCTTTCCGAAATATTTCTTCCTCGGTTAAAACCGATACCACTATGCACGCTTCGACGATCATCACCATCACCTTCAATTCACCTGTTATTATGGTACCATGAAAATCGTCATATTAAGGACCGACTACACCATTGCTAAACCTCACCCTTCCCCTCTCCACCTCTTCTTGTAAGTTCTGAACGATGGTCACTGAAAAAAAAAGTGACTGACAATAACTTTGCTGTATGGGCAGCCCTGCCCTGCGGTCCCACCCAGCACTAGATAGCCTTATATCGTCTTACCTCAGTGAGCAATTTACCACTAATTGCCTATATATTAGGATATCTCTGTTTCGGATTTTCTATGAAAAAAAACCTCGTTCCCTGTAGTGCCACATAATCAAAAATCAATATCTTACCATCCATCTACAATACTCAAATCTTACTACCCATTTATCCATGAATAAAGGTACGTTATGTTCACGCATGAAAAAAATATGAATCCCTACATTTCCCTCTCATTCCCACACTAAGTTTCATAATTATCAAGTTTTATGAAAACAACTTAAAAGTAATCTTCATGAAATACTATACTCGATCAACGTTATGCCACCGATAAATTATAGCATAACTCCATCACTATTAAAATTGCACCTAATGCTACCGTGCAGACCAAACAATCGTAAGAATCTAAAAGACCCCATTTTTGAATATGTTAATAAATAATAGCCATCATTCATACCATTTGCCACTTCATTTCTTGGCGGCCATTTTATCGGCTCTGACTTCGGCGCTGAAAGAAAAATCTTTGGAAAAATACTTTTAAAAAATTATCACTACAGTGAGAGAGAAATTCAATAAACCCAGAAACCCCCCCCCCCTCTATATATATTAATTGCCTTCACTCCAACATCTATCATTTCGTGGAATAATCTTTCACACTGAAATCCTCTAATACGAAACATCAAACCTCAATATGCAGTCTTTTTACGTTGACATCATAGAAACAACAAGCAGATGCTGCTGCTACTCACAAATAAAGAATAAAGAATATGCAGTCTTTTCTGCTACTCATTTTCTATGAAAACTTGTTTTCCTCACAGCTGTGTCGATCTCATTGATCTCTTCCCATTTGGATTATTGTTTGCCTTAGCGGCCGTAGTCGAAGACATCAACAGGCTGCGGTCTTGCTTGCTAATCAATGTTTGTGCTTCTGATCGTCTCATGTTTGCTGCTACTCGTAATCGACCAGATTCGTTAGTTCGGTGAGGTTCTTCAAATGCCAGAAGAACGATCACAATTGGAGCTCAGGATGAAATTCGTTTGATGGTTTTACACCCATACCCAAATGAGGTAAAACAGTCTTCATTAGTCGCGAACATGCAAAAGAAAGCAACAGTTACCAAGTTTTGGACGCTCTGAAGCAGGAGGAGGACATCTACCAGAGAGTACGTCTGCTATGTCGATTTCCTTGCCCTCGCTGATAGCATGCATCTTCACAATGAATGCTTCGTTATTGCTGGCCACCGACACTGAAGACAATTCCTCAACTTGGAAACAATCAGACGAATTTGGGCGCTCATAATCGGTTGGCCAATACTGTGTTTCACTCATCAAAAAAAGAACGGAATAAAAGTAGCGCAAAGCGAAGACCAAGTCTATGGAAATTAAAAAAAAAATAAAGCTGTTGGCCATGAATACGGCATAAATTGTGCAAAACTCCTTGTGGTACTAGGATATTACCTATAGGGAAAAACTCTTAACAGGAATCAACTGCTAGAGTCTTTCCTTTTAATTCTCAAGCCTTCCCACTGCATCCTTCGTTTCTTGTTTACTGTGACAATATCATTGCCTTAAAAATATGACGTATAGCCCTCTCCTCGCTTTCTCTCAAAAAATCCACTTCCCCCTTTCCTTGGACAATCACCTCCGGTAAACAGTATAAACAATTTCTATTTTACAAATTTCTTAACAAAATTTAAAGGCGAAGGGGTTCACAAGTTTTTAAAAGAAACCAAGTTTACTCCTAATTTTTGTGTCGACTACAATGGACAAGCGCAAAAATCAACGCGCATATATTACAATATAAGTGATGGCAATGCAAAAATACATACACAATTGTATTCCAACAGTTCTATCGACGATTGCTTCAGTGAATCGGCGTCTTGACAGTACCGATGAGTCGACGCCCTGAATTTGAACGCAAATTGCCTGCGGCGGCACTTCCAAGAGCATCTGATCCTCGAGTTTGTATATATCGGAGACGGATACCTCTGCTATGTTCCCATAATCTACGAAAAACACCTGAAACACTTTCCACTGACACTTTAGTACATTTGTGACTTGAAGCGCTCGATTCGACAGTACGAACACTGCAAGCATAAACTCCAATTTTGCCTTTAAAATGCTGGTACACATGGATACGCTTGCGAGTGATCGTCAGTGAATATAAGCGACGGCGTGAGGTCATGTTCGAGAAATACACTACACGTTCACCTCTACACCCTCTCATGAGTGAAACGCCTTGGTAAAACTGTTCTTCATCAGGATTTGGCGTATAGACCAACCAAACTAGGCCCGCCCATAGCAAAGTTTGGAGGACTGCAACAAAAAACAAAAAACAAACCAACAAACAAACAAATAACCAGTACACTCCCAGAAAACTCCACATCTGCATTGTAATATATGCAAGTCGTATAACTTGCCTTTTCTAAATATCCTCGACTACAACCGAAACGCTTCACTCTTAGCTTCTTTGCAGCAATGCATAACGTCTCATCGTTTTACCTTTGCAATTCCCGAACACAACTTAGCTAGTCATTGCCAATTCGCATTCCACGTCCACTTCGAAATCTTGTGACGAAGAAAATTCCGATCTCAAAACAAATTGTAGTAAAGTACAAGAACAAATAAATGCACATTAAACACATACCCTCACTTGAAGCATATTAATCTTAGAGACGACACTCGCTCGATATAAACGACCATCTTCGGCAAATCTAAACAAAAAATAAGAAATTACCAACAATCAACTGCAAAAACTCTCACTGTTTTAGAATCCATTTGCAATATCTCTACTCTTTGTCTTAATGTCCTTTCAAAGCAACAAACTCAACTCACCGTGCCAATATAATCGTTCCACTCTCTGCGTTACTTATCGGACCCAATGCTTTCCTCCCTTCGAGGTAGGAAATATGTGCCATCATATCCACTATCATCGGTCCATTTTCTTCAAGTTGCACGAAATAACGCGACACATCTGTAAAGCGTTTGCTTTATAATGAGCTTTTAAAGGCTTTCACACAATGGGCTTTTAAAGGTCATTCCACCTGTCCACGGTCAAGTGCCATGATTCAACCCAAGACCGCATAAACCATTTCCAATTTGGCAACAATAAGAAAACAAGTGACCTAAATATAGCAAATATATATTTATATCCAGCTTTATATCCTATAGCTTCTTTGACTTCCATATATATAAAATCACTCGCCAAGATAAATAAATCGGTCAGCCATTCACTTCTCAATGATAACACTATTGACTTGGCGGATTACGAATAAAAATTTCATCAAATTGCCCAATGAAAATCACCTGAAAGCAAAAGAAAAACCCACTTTGCACTTGTGCAATTCGAACCATAATGAATTCTTCCTTTTCGGCAGGTAGCAGGAGTGCCGACAGATTCGAAGTCTGAATCCGCGTAGCTAATGCCCTTCGAGACGGCTCAATGTTTAGGCCATTATCATCGATATCGAATGAAACACCTTCTGTAAAAAGTGCTCATAATTGTATCTCAAAACAAATCATTCGGTCAACAATACGTCATATTGATCGAAATTTCACAGCAACGATAATAAATGAGGAAAAAACTCTGCCTAAGAACTATCACTAAAAGCAGTCCGATAAGTACCAACTTTTATAAGGTTTACATGCATCACGATTTATTTATAGTTCTTCTTGGTCGGCGAACAAACCCTTTCTTTGTTGAAAGATTTTCCAACGATTTATACGACTCGTGCATTCCATATAAAGCAAAATAGGCAGAATGAATGACGGTGGTGTTTTATGGGAAATATTTTCCACGCTATAAACGAAATGGCAATTTGAAAGGATCGAAAAAAAATTAGAGATATCTATACTGCATAATAGGCTGTTAAGTGACCCTCTTGAGTAACTCCTTTCGCCAATCGCCGTTCCCCTCCCCTTTGCTTTCATAATTCCCCAGTATCATTTTTTGGAAGACTAAATTTGGAACAAACTTTGAAACGAACTTGAAACTAAACTTGAAATGAAAAAGATTTGAGAAAATTTGAAGTATAATAAAACAAAATCCTTTAAAATAACATCCTCCCAATACTGTCTGATACAGATTACTACGCGCAAAAGCAACCTATAAAATTAGCTTTGCCCCCCTCCCACTTCAGTCACATATACCACGTCTACTCGCTGACACAGTCACTATTGAAGATGTGAAACCACAAGAAATTAAAAAAAGAAAAAAAGAAGACTCACTAAGAATTGCTCGGTAGAAGAAACCCTTTTGTACATACCCACTGACAGTGGATCGTGCCACAACATTGTCATGATTTCTTTCAATAGCCCGCCCTTGTCTCTTTCGTATATCCATACGACCTCTTCCACCGATATCCATCCTAAAAATAATACCATAATGTATTCACAACAAAATTGAAATTGCCAATGAAAAAAAGAAGTGAATATTTTTTTATCTCTTTTTGATTGTATGTACGCCTTGTAAGTACTTCGCTCTTAGAGATTGATGAAGAACTTGCTACAACCTAATGAGTACGAAATTATGTTACCGTATCATACCGTACTTAGGCAAATATTTACGATATCAAGCTTCTGATCTTAATTGAATATTCTTCATCCTTCAAAAGAACACTTAATCCTGATCTCTCCCCCTTCTCTTTCCATATCATCTGTTGTCAATGTTGGTGGAAGAAAAGATATCACTGACGAAACTCTGATAGTAAAACGCTGTCCAATTTACAAAACGAAACATCTCTATGCATCTTAAACTTAGTAATTAAGGGGTATGTTGATTCAATACAAACGGACACGAAGGAATGGTCGGTTTATATTGGACAGACCTGTTAATATTTTATTTCGCTGAATCTCGTGAAATTGAATTAATTAAAAAATCCACATTTCTTATCGACTCTCTCACCCTACCTCAACGAGGTCTTAGACTCTCCCCATCCTCCCCAGTATTCCCCTCCCCCCCCCACCCCGNAAAAAAAGCAAAAATTTCAACGATAAAATATCATAGTAAATCGAAGTGAATATTTATTTTATTTTATTTTATTTTTTTCATTAAATTCTCTCACTTGAAAGATATTGATTGAAGTAATAAAATTTTTACTAATTATTTCCGTCGATCGTTTCAAGCAAATTCAATTAATTCTCTTCAACGTATTGGAGTGCAAATTAAATATGGTAATTGCGACATTCTAAGAATTGTTTTCACACTCTCAATCCATCACGTAAATTTTATTTCTAAATTCAGCGATCATTTCCTGAATAATGATCTACTCTATTTCAAATTCACCTTACTCAGCTCTACTAAAAAAGTTTACATATATTTGAATATAAGCACAAAACTTTACATATATTTGAATATTTAAATTATTTGAACTTTTCATTTGCTTAAGAAGGCTTTTTTTTAAAATATTTTATATATAGATATTTAAATATCTAAAATTTGTTGAATATTTCATCGATAAGCTGTTGCTTTCACGATTTTGCTTGCATTTTTATCAACGTTTAATTCGATCACATTGAATTGAACATTATTATCAATTCATTCATATCAACGCAGTTGTAATTACTATCTTTATTCTACATTACTATAGATATATTTAATATTTGAATATCGTCAAAATGTTTTCATTACATACGAAAATATATAACATTTATTAAAAATTTCCATATATTTGAATACAAATTATTTATATATAAAATAAATAAATATTTTATATATCCATTTTTTTCAATATTAAATTATCAAAAAATATTGAAAAAATTCGTCATTTACATTATTTTTGATGAGGTTTCTCGTCGCTTATACTAACCAAATTGAATTCCCCCTCAAAATATTCAACTTCAAATCACTCGAATATCATTAACTCGAATTTAATTTGATTCTTTTCGTCAAAATTCTATAGGTAGCTTCTGGGGAATTCTATTCCCATAGAAATTATAAGTTTAATTTTTTCTTTTATTTTCAATTTTTTTTCAATGGAAAATTCTATTCCCGTAAAAAAAATTCCATTCCCTTCTCAGGAATTCTATCATTGCATTCGATATTGGGCACCATATTAAAATATTTTCCAACAAAAAATATATTTTGTGTTATTTCGAATTTCGTTCACTAAGAATGTGAAATATCCTCATTGCTATGATTGAGCGATTTTTGCCTTCATATTATTTTATATTCATATTATAATATTTTAGCACTTATATATTGGATCCTGAATTATTTAATATCTATTCGATCGATTGCTTTATGGATATTATCGTTTCCTATTATGTAATTTTCTATTAATGCTAAGGTTTATGTCACATTCATTTTGTATATTTTCCAATTTTAATGTGTTGGAATAAAATAAAATAATAAATATTCACTGAAAAGAATAAAAATAGAAAAGAAAATTGCGAATATATTAAATAGAAAAATATCACAGAAAAAGGGCATCGTGTTATGTCGTATAATTTTATAAAAATATAATTAGAAAAATATAGTTAGAAAATGAAAAAAAATCATTTGCTTTTTTTTCAGCGGGTGGCAATTTCATTCACCAAACCGACCGGTCTCATAAATTATCAAAAGAAATAATAAAATATTGGCAATAATGCATTTGTATTCTATCCGCTTGAATCGGTGAACAAAAAATTTTCTTTAAAGTATTCGATGATTTCCGAATCGATTGGTTTTTTTTTATTAAATTCATATAAATTATAAAATTTTTGTTAAAGGTGATGCATTACTTAAGGAATAGTCCCTAGGTTACTGTATATTTTTTATATGTATAAATCTAGATGGATTCTGAATTTTTAAAGGTTTTTATTTATTTATTTATTTTTTTTAATGAATGCAGTCGGATTTTATCAATTCAAAGTAATGGGCATAGCAGTGTACCTTCAACTCCTCCCCCTTCCCACTCTCCGCATCTCCCTTCTTCTTTCCTCTCTCCTCTCTGTCCCCTTCCTCTTGCCTTTCCTTAATGTCCTTGAGTCCTGGTCATATGACTAAAGTTATTGCCGGAAGTAAAGTAACCTTTACGATGGTTTTTTAATTTCTTTTTGAATATAAAAAATATTAAATACATAAATCTAATAGACTCTAAAGATATTTAATTGCATTTGTTTGATTGTCAAATGTCAGTAATGGTGAAGTGCTTAACAACGAATAAAGCCCATTGCATTTATGCACTAAACCTTTCATTCATTTCAGTTGCTCATTTCTAAATCGCTTTTGATCTACTAAGCCAATATTAGCTCTTTTTTTTCAGTATTTATCATAGCTAATCGAGAATAACACCCATTAGTGAGTAACTTATGAGTTTCATGAATTTCAGGTAAAGTTATGCAAATTAGGGGGTTGGATTGGGAAATAGGAAGGTGAAAAGGGGAAGAGAGAGAAAGAAGAGAGCGAAGAAGAGGAAAACGATTAGAAAACAATGATATACCCTAATTAAAAATAGCCAACAATAGCAAATATACGTTCAATCTAAACGAAAATTCTCCCACAATTTCTAGATCAATGGTGTTCGTTTGGGGAATTTTGCATCGATTCATGAAGTCTATTGATCGAATGATAGCTTGATCGGAAAATTTTAAAGATATATTCCTTTAGTTTTCGGGAGTTCATAACAAGAGACTGATGACTGGTGAAAAGGTCCGCGGTAGCTGAGTGGTAGAGCACTCGCCCGGCAAGCGAGAGGTCGGGGGTTCGTCCCCGTCTGCGGACAAGTTTTCATTTGTCATCAAAACATCCCAGTTTTTATAGAATTTTAAAACTTTTATTTTTTTTTTTGAAATATCTGTAGTTCTTTTAAAGCCCCTATTTGTTATTTGATTTTTCGAGGCCTTCGAATTAGGAGGGCATCGGCCGAGATATAAGTCTTTTTCAAATTGAAGCTTTTATATGGTCAGCTGCAGATGATCGCCTTTTCGATTCTCGATATCACTTGGCTCGAAAATTTTGAATTTGTTAATAAGTCGAAATGTGTAAAAAAAAGCTTTTCTCAAAGTCCCAACTTTATTCAAGTTGAAATAGATGAAAAACTTTGAATTAATCAAAAAAATGCATTTTTTTAAATTTCGATCTTTAGTTGTTCAATACATTCACACTATTCTTAATGACTTCTTTTTTTTCAGCCGATTATAAATATTTTTCAAAAATTCCACTGAAATGATTTTTTAACGATATTTCTGCTCGATAGACGATTAGAAAATTTTCTAATCATGAAATCGATCTAATTAATTTTGAAGAAAATCATGAAAGCTTTATTGGGACTTTCATCAGTTATGAAAATTTTCATTGTTAAAAATTTCTAATTCTAAATTTTGAAATTTAAAATTCCGTTAGCTTGAATTTCTCTTAAATATCCATCGAGATTTATATTTTCGAATGTTAACATATAATCGCTTTTTATTATTCTCATTGAGATTCCATCTACAAATGCTGAAACGAATGAAAAAAAAAGCGAAATTAATCTTTATTAATGGTTCAATTCCGTTGTAGATTTATTATCTATATTAAAAATGAGCCATTTTATATCACTTAATCGAATATTTATTGTCACGTATGAGTTGTCGAATCAAATTTCGAAGCTTATCGCAGTTATTAGATTATGAGTGAGTGAATATGGAATACTACAAATTGAACTATAATGTGGTCATTTTCCATTTGAAAGTCTTTAATGAAGTGGAAAACTTTCATTAGATCACAACTTATTACTTTGGTTTCTTTCATTTACTTCATAACGCCTATAGTATAGCACAATTTATATATATATGTATATATATATATATATATATATATATATATATATATATATATATATATATATAAGTCACCGAGAGGACATAATTATCGTATAATAATGTAATCAATAACTGAAAGGAATTCAATTCCCTCAAATATGGAAGATGAAATATGCCCTCAAAGGCAAACAATTGATAGACCTATACTAATAAACTTTCTTCATGGACAAGACAGTACGGTTTCAGATATTCCATTCCTAAATTAATTTAAAACATTTCCCATCGATATATATCTTCTAAATTGTTACGGTATTTCCTATTTTGCTATAGGTGCGTTATATATACCACATATCCTTATTCGGCGCACTGGAAAGCCGGAGAGAGAGGGAGGGCGAAAACGAAAGAGAGGGGAAAAGAAAGAAACTAATAGAGAAAAAAAGAGGAACAATGAGAGAGGAGAGAGAAAAAGAGAAACGGAGAGCTTAAAAAAAGGTAAAATTTGAATAGTTATTATAGTTTGGCAATTTTCAGCACGCGGATCTCTTCGTTGTGTTAACTATGGACGAAAGGATATTCGGATTAAAACAAAATCAATTGATTGCTACAATAATTTTTACTGTAAATTTTTGAATTTTTATTTAATTTTTATGAAAAATTTATCCACAAAGAAAATCGATATTTTCATTTTATACAGTGGATTTGTTGTAAAGGGAATTTATTTGTTTTTTCTCAAAACTTTATTTTTTTATTCTGACAATAAAAAAATATCGCTTTTAATCTTAACTGATTCCTTCTTATTGATCATAGCTATTTATATTGGATGGGAATTATTTTCTGCATCGTTCCTTTTTTTTCTCAAACGATACATCTTAAAAAAAATATTTGAAATATATTAAGGGAACATGAAAAAAATTTGAAGTTGTTGAAAAAATTTTCCATGCAAAAAATTTCATTCAAAAATTGTGTGAAAATTTTGAATTTCAGGTAGCAGCAGTCGGTATTATAGTGAATGTCTTTGTTTTAGTATTTATTAGACGTGTTGATAGTGTTAAAAATGCGTTCATCAAATTCAATATTTCACAATCGTACGGCGATATTATAGTATTGGTAGTTTTCGCTATTCATGCTGCACCAATGACGTTCTTGTAAGTTTTTGATGTTGATTGCGAATGTATTCTCAATAGCTTAAGCTGTGTGCGGCAGAGTGGTATTCCAAACAAACAGAGTTCAATTCCTAGTACCGATCAAAGATAGTGAATTTAATAAGCGCAGGGATTTTGGGACTTAATTCAACCAACAACTATATGAATTTATTAGAGGCGCAAAAATGACAAGTTTATAAATTCATCTAGGTTAGAAAATTGCTCCTTCTCGATTTATTTGCTTCCATTCTCTACCCCCTTCCCTCTCTCCCCCCCCCCCCCCCCCCCCCCCCTTTGTTAGCAGAACTTAGGAAGCTACATATATTTCCTTGATCGAATACTCTCACAACCGATTCGATAAATGGTAAATCCCTAATCCTTTATTCGTAAATCCCTAATCCTCTAATTTAAGTAAATTATAAAACATAGTAACAACCTTTATTGCATCTATGATCCACCAATCAGCAAACCTGCTGCATACAACATAGAAATTTCATTGTTCTCACGCTAATTTTCTACTTTTCAAATGGGTAAGTAACTACTTACGGGTAAGAAAATTTGGAGGCTTGGAAGTTTTTTTTTTGGCTCTCGCATAGAAACTGAAATTTGTAAATTTCAGTAATAACACTGAAATTTTCCACATTGAATGGTTAAATCGAATATTCGGTCAAATCTGTGGTACCGCGTACGTGGCATGTATTTACACACATTTATTAATCGCATTGAATCGTTTCATGGCTATTACATTTCCGATTAAGAGTCGTAATCTTTTCACGTCACGTAATTCCAATATTATGATCTTCACCGTTTGGGTATTTTGCGCTGCTCAAGGAATTGTCTACACATTTCGTACGTTCTTAAAATTGTTATTCAAATATGATTGTTAAATTTGTAGAATTGATTAATTCGGTCAGAATAGCTTAGGCGGTAAAATAGTAGATTGGAAAAATAAGTCTTCAAGTTCAATTCCTCCCATGAACCTCATTCGTTTTTTTCCTTCTTGAAAGGATCCCTTCCTGCAGATTTAAAGTATGTAACATTGTACAGTTAATGCACTCACATCCAAGTGCTTCGAAAATCGCCGTTTCTAATAGGTAAAAAACAGCTTGAAATAATTTAGCAATTTCAATATTTTATATTAAGTTGCAATATGGTAATTGTAGAACACTTGTTATCATAACACATTTCCCTTTAGGCGTCGTCGTGTTACATAACACATGTATATGTTAGGTACTATATTTACGTGTTAAAGAATGTGTATGAATATTGGACAAGTGGAAGGATTTACTATTTCAGCTGCATGTTCATTCTACTATTCAATTCTCGAATTTGGTTTTATTTTTGCGCCAACTCATTGTGGTATTATTATAAAATTTATCTATGATTTTTGCCAATTTATTCTCGTTATTATAATTGTTGCTATTCTTGATGCATTAACGATTTTTAAAATTCATAAAGTAATTTTTAAATGATTTTTTTTTCATTAATGACTAATGAAAAAGTTGGAAAAAATATTTCAAAGGGTGAAAAAGAGTGAAAAATCTTCTCAAAATTGATCTCTAAAATCATATTTAGAAGACCAATATTGATTCTCACTCATCAAATAATAAACCAATTTGTTTTTTGTTTTTTTTAGAGAAATTGGAATATTCTCGAGCGATAAATAAATACAAAAATAAAATAGAACATCAACATTTAATATGTGAAATTAAATAAACTTTTTCATTTCTTCTATGAATTTTTTTTGTTATCATCTAAAATACATCAAAAATATTCGAAAAAAAATTTCATAGAATTTATAATGTCGTTTCATTTTTCTCTTCAATAAAAATATTTCTGTAAACTTAGAAAAAAATTTTTTAAGAATATTTCAACGAATTAATCTCGAATAATTTTCGAATATTCCATTTAGATTTTTTACACATATTTTTCGATTTTATAGGCATTCACAAGTGCTAATATCACGTCTTCTGAGCAACAAAGGAGAACATCACGTGAGGCACGTCTATTCTTACAGGTTCATTCCATTTTTAACTAAAGAATATTATTTAACTGTCACATTTCGTCAATAGTGTATTTTCTTTCTTTTCTGCTTTTTATAAGCTCCAATTCTTAAATAAAGTAGAAAAGAATTATTTAAGTTTGGATAATATGATTAATTTACAAGTATAAGTGGTACAGGTAATTTGCTTTATAAACATAACAATATTAAGGTGGTAGAGGTTTGTCACCTAATAAAAATGGTATATATTTTTCATTCGGATCGATGATATTTACGATCGGCTAAATATTAATAGCGGAAATCGATGAACTTTTTGAATAAAATTCAACTATATATTTAATATAGCTGAACTATATATATGAACTATATTCGTGAATAAAATACATTCGATATTTTCAGGCATTATTACAAGATTCTGCATTCCTAATCGCATTGGTATCTTATATGGTGATTTCAACTCAAATGCATACAAAATGGCGTATTTTCTTTACGACAACTTTTGCATGGGAAATGGTGCATACTTTTGACGGGTAAAAGTTTTAATTATGAGTATTTTTTTATATTATATTTTAAAGTACCATAAATCCCTCGAATATAATCCCACTTAATGAGTCATCCTAAGGCTCAGCTTAATTTTCTCTAGAAGAATTTTTAGAAGCTTGTTGCTCCTTTAACTCAATTCCTTTTCGAATTAAATTAAAAGGTATTCAAATAAGATCCTCCTAGAGGGGGGGGGGAGGGGAGAGGTATTCTCAAAGTTTAATATATCAAAAAGAACGAGATTGCATTTACAGGATAATAACAATTGTTTGTAATGCAGAGTTGCGTGCTGCAATCATTCATCCATTCAACTCGAAGCGTGATGCTGTGATCGTTAAAAACGATGCAATATCGACGAAACATCCTCGAACGAGTCGTATATCACCCAGTAATTGATACGACCATATAATACTCTAGACCACCCACTTTGAACCATTCATATATAATCTGTGGAATGAAGTACTATTTACAAAAAAAAAAAAAATTCACAATGATATAATAAAAAAAGTAAAAAAAAGAGAGAGAAATCCTTATTACCAGTATTAAAAAAAGATCAAAGAAGAGAATAAAAAAATAAGATCAGCAGACGAATAATTTTAGAATATTTGAGATTCGATTTGAATTCTAGAAATATTGCGATATTGCGAAATCATAGATCATAACATCATTTATGTTGAGGATGGAACAGCATTGATTTTTATTTCGATAATTATGAGCGAAATTCGCTTGAAAACAATCATATTCGACTGATAAGATATTTTAATTGCCAAATTTCTAAAAATTTATGGAATTTTTCCAAATTTTTTATTCGTTCAAAAAAATCGATCGATGAGATTATTTTCCATTCCATAAAAATCGATTAATTACTCCTGGAGATGATAGTAGGTGATATCGTTATCATTAAATAATTCGCATATGTTTATTATTATCATTGTTATATATTAGAATGTGGAGACATCTTATGACACTCATATATGAAATGTCGTTTATTATGGAACTACTATCAAAAATAAACATATTTATTAATAAATATACAAATAAATAAATAAGTAAGTAAGTAAGTAAATAAATAAATAAATAAATAAATAAANGAAATTTGCATAAAATACACTATTATTACTTGAAATTTGCATAAAATACACTATTATTACTTGAAATTTGCATAAAATGCACTATATTTAATTGTCACCTGTCATGACCATTGAATTTAATGAGATCAATTTAGAGGGTGGGAAAAGAGAGGTATTTTCATTGTTCGCTTATTCCATCTTCCCATCAAGAGTAAAGCATTTGCATTTTTATTAAATCTACTCTTATCTATATTAAATATACAATTAAAATATATCACTAATAAAAAGTAAATATTTAAATAATGTGGAATACAACTCATCTGTAAATCTATACCTAATTGAAAAACTTTAGCGCTGTAAATGTTGAAAGTATTTTCATTTGAATAACATCTTACTAAGAACTTTTGATAACTGTACCGTTCAAATTTATAAGGTAATTCTTCTGATAGACTTTGGAGTTTCTCTTATAGGAGTTCAATTATTAGGGTTGTGTATGTGTCTGTCTGTGTGTCTGTGTGTCTGTGTGTCTATGTGTTTGCGCGTCGTATCATGGAATTTGAAGTAACAATAGGGATACAAATGTTGGCCAACAGACGATTCCGTTTAGCATGTTGCGCTTCGATCTATCATAGGCGAGAAAAGATAAAAGCCTGAAGATGGTTCAAAAATTGCCTAGATTTTGCACCGATAGGTTTTTCATATAGAATTGGAATTAATGGAATTAAAAAAAATCTAAAAATGTCTTTTTGAGTTGGTGTAACACTGACCGATTTAATTTAGATGTAATGGTATTAGCCAGGAAATTTTTCCATTTTATAAATTATTTGTTAAACCGGTCGGTCAATTGAGAAGAATCCCAATTAGTATTTTTTATTAGCTTCTTTAGAATATTTTTGCACTAATATTCTATTCTATTACGGATAGAAATGGAGGAAAATTTTAGCGGAAATAATTATTGAATTTATATAATATTTTGAAGATAATAGCAATAAAGTTTTAGTTTTTCAATCATCATCACTATTAATAGAGATTGTCATATTTTGCAATGGAATAAGGCTATGTTGGTTTCCATCTAAAATTTTAAATTTCTACTTTTTTATATTGATTTTTTTTATTGGCGGATGGAGTTTTTTCTTCTTTTTTTCAATTTTCTTTTCTCCAATTTCAATTTCCAAGCGATGAGGTAAGATATACGGTAATTAACCAATATACGGTAACGAGCCTCAAGGATAAATGTTCGAGTACCGATTGATTGTTTGGGGGAATGCTATTGGAAGGAATATAATTCAATGGCAATATTATTGTACTCGTACAAGCGCTATTGTTTTAATGAATTCATCAATGGATACACGTTAATATTGATCGATTTAGTGTTTCGTTTAGAGTGAACTCATCGAAAGTGACGTCATAATGATGGAAGAATTGAGAGATTTTCATGCAGCATGTGCATTAATAACGATTGAAGCAAGCAAATCACAACCAACAAATGAATTGGTGGCAAAAGTCAACTCTACAGTTAATAGTAAAGTTTTTTTCATTCTCTTCTTTTTCTTTCAATATTCCTATCAAGAAATTCCTCCGAAAATTTTTAAGAAGGGGTGGGGGAGAAGAAAATCTTCGAAGAAATGCAAAAAAAAAGCTAACAATTTCTGAAGTAGGAGAGGAGAGAAGGAGTGGGGACTCAAGCAGGATATAAGGGGAATGAATTTTGCAAATTTCAATAATAAAGTGAATAAAGAAGAATACTAAAAGAAAAGAACGAATTACAACTCACTCATAATGACTGAGGTTGGATTGACTCATCCCATTTGAAGATGGATGAATTTTTGTAGTCCATACTAAAAAGGGTTGATAGTTGCTTATTGCTGCTCTCTTCTTTTCACCTCCATTCTAAAAGAAAGGGTTTGGTTGTCATTATTTTGCAATTTTTAACCTTTGAGTACTACCTATTATCTTACCTGATCAATGTAAAGACACCTTTTTGGGTTTATTATGAAGCATTGAACATGAAATTTTCCATTAGAAAAGGGATCCAGAGGTTTTAAGTTGGTAATAACAATTAGATATACCTTTGGAAGTTGCCTAGCAGAATTATTTTATCACACACCCGTCTTACCACTCAATACGCTTGCATCAGCACATTTTTTTTTAAAAGATGTTTCTACTCAATTTTTCTATTTCATCGACTAAAAATTATTTATTTATTTATTTATATTCAATTAGGAGATAGTCTAAAGAATATAATTTTGTTGATAATGAACAACTATCGCATCGAAATGCTTTTCATCATTGAATAAAGATATGAAATAGCATTCGATTGTCACAGGTGCAGACACAATCCGTTTGAATACCTCTATCGATTCTCTGGATTTCTTCAGTTTACTGCAACGAATCCTAAAAATTCAGGTCATTTTTTCATCGATGATTTTTTATTTACATTTATTTTCAGAAGCGATATTATTTAAATGTTTATCGGGTAAGAATAAACAAATGGCTTTGCAAATGTTATTATTTATTACACGTAAAATCACCGAAGCAATACTTAAATATGGACTGAAATATTCGATCGATTCGTTTGAAGAGCTTATCGAAACAATTTGCATATTTTATCGATCAAATAAAGAGGTGAATTTTTTAAATATTCTTTCATGGAATGATTATTTATCAAATTTTCGAAGCATACATATGTATTTTGATTTTTTGTTTGATCTATTTAATTTATAATTTAACGCAAGGTGAGCTGTTAAAATGATAGGGGGTGGGGGGGTTGATAACAGGAATAAAGGGTTCACGACAAATATATGACTTTTTTTCCTATTCAGCCTCTCTATTTCATTATCTCTCTCCCTCGTTCATCTCGCTTCTTTTCCTCTCCCTTTCCCCATTCATTCCGCTTCGAACCCAAAATAACTCCTTTATTAGGCTTATAGAAATTATGGGGACAATTTTAGCTTCACTAAATTGCATTAATTTTGGCGTCAATCAGATTATTAAACATCTCTAAGAATAGTTTTACAAAAATTTTTTAATTGTATGGGTCGTCTTAAAGCTATGCTTAACTTGAAATATTTAAGCGGGATAGAAATTGGGAGTTTATTGCATATAAATATTGGTGCATTTCTTCCTTTTTGCTTTTTTGCTTTAACAAGTTTGATAGAAGAAACTTTTGTTGGTTACTACTATCGGGCTTAAAGATGTTTTATGAATTTATTAGGGAATAGTGGATATTTTCTGCTAGATTCTGCTTCCAGCTATAGAACCAAAAGAAGACTTCAAGGAGGAGGGAGACCTTCTCTAGGTTTCCATCCTCTTATGTCCCCGTCTTTGCCTTCAGCGGATGTGGGTTACCACTAATTTATCACTGTCATTTTTATACTGTGTTGGATCTTTGTGACCTTAATTATTCTAATCTGGACAATTCGAAAGAATTGTTTCGGTTGGTTCCCGGAATGTTTACGGCTTGGCAATATTACCGGAATGGTGCAGGTTACTAATGGCTTGGCAAGTTTCCCATCACCGGAAGCTAGAGGTTATTGAGGGCTTGACAATTGTCCCATCTGGTTAACATTCTATTAGGTGTTGAATTTACTTATTCAAACATAAATCAATCGCTAAGCGATCTAGCGACTTTCCATTACTCTGCCGTTTCGTCTTTGAGAATATTTTAGGGAGTAATGATCTCTAATAGCAAAAAATTTGCTCACCTAAAATGTTTAATTTTTTAATTTTATATGTTTTAATTTTAAGCTCACCACTGTTAACAAGGAAGTACCATTGACAGTACTCAGGATAATTTCGAATATTTGTGTTTTATTGGAAAAACCACATGGTACTCCAACATTCGATTGTCTTTTTCGTATTTTCGGCAATCTTATTTCAATGATTGCTGAAGTGGATGTATTTCGAAAAGGTTAGTTATTTCTTGCACATATGTGCATTCTTCACCTGGAAAGGTAGAGGATTTCGAAATTTGATAATGTATATCGATTAAAGGAAGAACTTATATTTGTTTTTTTTAATATTTGTTTTTAAATCATTCCCAAGAATTTTTATGCAGCTCTACTTTGCATCATTATTTCTTGTTAAAGTTATTGCACTCCATTTTTATTTTGTTTTAATTTTAAGTATATTTTAAGTATATTTTAAGTATATTTTAAGTATATTTTAAGTATATTTTTTCAAAGTATATTAAGTATATTTTAAATGTATTTTAAGTATATATTTTAAGTATATTTTAGCCTCAAAAATCGCTCATTTATCCTTTACTTTGAAGGAAATCCGAAATATTTGAATTTTTCAGTGAAGAATTTAAATTGTTTTTGCATAGAACAATTTTTCTCATTCTATGGTAATAACTAAAAGCCTTCATATTAATATCTGCTTAATAAGGTTTTGAGATTAGTCGATGCATATTATCCCAGCAAAAGTTAACTTACCTCGACTGTAATTCGCCGACTATAATTAAATAAATATTCGCTGTTTTATTTTTTATCGAAATTCTACTGCCATATTGTTTAGCAATTTCTGTTATTTCCGATATATCAAAAGATAGCCACTAATTATGCGTATATGAATTAATAAATGCATTTATTGCAGTGTTATATTCATTAGATAACGTTCCGATAGCGGCAGCTATAGTGCATATTTGCTTGGAAGTTTTTAAGTCGACAAGTCGTGATATACGATCAAGGTGGGTGGTCATTTTTATGCTTCACTTATTTTTCATAGATTAATCTTTATTCACCTGAAAAATGTAATAGTTTTGCAGTAGATAAAGTATTGAAAATCCAACCGATATTCATTTATAAGAGGGAAGTCTATTTCTTGCAGTGGGAAGGGGATATTGCCGTTGTCGGATTTGTGGAAAAGATGTGGGCTTGATCCCCTCCGTCCCACTCTTATCTCTCCCTCCCTCCTCTCTACCCTAGTCTTCTGTCGTTTCCAAAGGGTGACTGCAGGATGGTTTTTTGTGATCTCCATCGTTTTCACTCTAGCGCTAATTGAATTCATTATAGAAATTTAAAAGCATTACTGAAGGAGTTTATATTTGGTGAGGAGGAAGTTGTTTTATTTAAAATTAAATTTTCATTCATTATCATTTTATTGCTTTCTCAGCCATCTTTATTTCAATTCACCAAACAATTTATAGACTATTGGCAGCTCGTACTTTAAGACGTTTCATTTTGGGAGCGAAACGTGCAGATTACGTCTATCAGATTGCATTCGTATTGCCGGGGATTCTATCAAAAGTGCATATGATCGCTATTACTGAGCAGAATTCATTTATACTCATCGAAACATTATTGGTTAGTATTTATTCTTGTATTATCACATATTTTCGACAATGAGTTCGTAGATTTAATTCAGATTTCTGTTGCGAAGATTTGTGATATAGGGGAGGACAGGAGGGGGAGGTATATTGTTACAGACAGAGCTTATATATCCAATTCCCTGGGCTATAAATAAAGGTATTCAGTAGTTAGATTGTAGAGAATGGATGATAAAAAGTGCTGATTATGCATTTCATGATAAAATGTTTATATTCAGGGATGAAGGGAGAGAGCGGGGGCGGATTTTTAAGAAAAAATTTATATACACCCTGAATGTGCGCGAGGTCAACGTCCTATCAATATCTGATCCTCGCTAAGCATATTTCTATCAGCCATATTTAGTCGTTCGCCTAGGAAATACTCGTTGATTTGGTCAGTTTGCCTAGGAAACACTCGTTGGTTTGGTCAGTTTGCCTAGGAAACACTCGTTGGTTTGGTCAGTTTGCCTAGGAAATTTTGGTCAGTTTGCCTAGGAAACACTCGTTGATTTACCTATTCTTCGAAAAACAAGTTTAAAATAAATGACCACCGTATTACTGTCACGCCATCAGCTTTTAGGAAAGTGAGAGGTGATAAAGTTGCAGGTTGTTGCAAATGCAATCGAAACGACGATGAACAATAGAATGTTCTATCGAAGTCAGACATGTAAAGGTGATACTGCCCCAACAGATAGGATCGAAGATCAATCGATAAAAGAACGAGTCGATGTGATTTCGGCGGAGCGATCCTCAGAATGTTCCAAGAAAGCTAATATCTCACACTACCATTTACCGCAGTCGGATATATTTGTGGACGAAAATAAGAATACTGTCGTTAATATAGTAAGTTGACAATAAGAATACTGTCGTTAATATAGTAAGTTGACAATAAGAATACTGTCGTTAATATAGTAAGTTGACAATAAGAATACTGTCGTTGATATAGTAAGTTGGTGGTGGATTTTCTAAGTGTTTTTTTAAAGGTAAAAATATGTAACTAAACTTGAAGTAATCTTTATTGTTATGATTTCATCTTCTTTGAGAGGGAGTTGACAAGAATTTTGCACTCCAATTTACCTGAATACTTTTGATATATTCATAAATTTTGAGTTGCATCATGAGTGTTGCATTGTCTATTTTATGACAAATTTATTCATTGACGATTGCTTTTTAGAGAGAAAATTTTGATCTTTTATTTTCTTTCTCTTTTTATAGAGCTATATTTTGTTTTTGCTTTCTTTTAGAATAACAGATTTTTTATTATATCATTTCATATTTTTCAAATACTTTTTATATTTTATATTTTGTATATTTAATAACAGATATTATTATATCATATTCAAATAACAGATTATATCAAATACTTTTATATATTTATATCTTATATCATTTCAAAAAATACTCGTAAACTTGATATCTGAATTGTAAATATAAACTATTCCTTGATATTTGAATTATTCTTTACGACAAGTGCCATTAATGCTTCAGCCAACTTTCTCTCTTTAAGATTAGATAGAATTTAGCGCTCTTTCTTAATTTACAGTCACTACCTTATGATTCATGCAATCGTTAAGGTGTTGCATATTTCAGTTTCAGTGAATTCCATGCTGGATTTTAAATTTATCTTTTTTCATTGCTAAACTTTTTTGTTTATAGAGGTGTACTTAAAAGACGTCTTGTTCGAATGCTTCCGCTCATATGGTTATCTTATTTGACTGTGAGCGAAATGGTCACTAACAATTTGGGATGTAGCATGTGAAGTTACGCGAAGTTGACGAGGCTGTGGGGTGGGGTGACCAAGAAGTGGTGGTGAAAAAGTGAGGAGAGGGAAGTTCGCTTGAGAGAGGGAAGTTCGCTTGAACGAAACCGTCAGTCAAGGAGGGGAAAGGTAGTACTAATGTGTAGAGAAAAAGCTCTATAATTAAAAAGAAATGGTAGAGAAACGTGGGAGAGAGAGAATAAAAACGTCAACTTAATATATATGTGCTGCAATTCCGTTTATGTTCACAGGTGAAACAAATGTTAGCAAAGTTGTGCAGCAACGTGGATTTCCGTGTTCGAATATATGTAATTTTTTGTGTGAAATTCCTTTATATACGATGTGAGAAAGCGTTTGGCAAGCTATTCGAGAAAGCGGTTGAAGACGTGGGCACAGTTTTGGTGGATGATAAATATAAACGGTTCGTTTTTCAATTAGCGCATTATTAGTAAAGTCATTGATTCATTTTGGAAGGGGGAAAGAGGTTGAGGGGGGAAATTGCAGGAAAAAAGAAAGAAATTAAGAAATAAATATTTGTGGAAGTAATTTAAAGCTTTTGAGAGATTAGTTTGTTTGTCTAGGTTTAATTTGCTAGACTTAAACTTGTTAATGTATGAATTCTTTCCTGTGTAAGCGACGTTTATGAATTTGAAATCATTGGAATTTTTTCTATGAATCTTTTATATATATATTTTTTTCGATTTTATCACTAGATGACATTCCTAGCCATTTTATGTTTTTCTTTTATTGGAAGAAAGAAGAGTAGCCCGCAATTTCTCTTTCTTGGTTTTGCCTGCCTCATCCCGTCCCGCATTTTCATTTTCTCTCCTTTTTGTGCATTTCATTTGTTTTGTTCTTTCAACAATCTATTCAAACTGAAAAGTTTAGCATCAAATAGCTCGCATGTGAACTTTAACGCTTTCGCATGCGATTATTTGCATGTTGCTTGAGAATCCTCATAAATTCTTATATTTTCGTACTTTATTCGGAGTTCTTTTTAAACTTTAAACTCATACTCTACAATCACTTTTTTTAATATTTAATACATTGTTATATTTGCAGCATAAGGCAAGAAGCGGCGGCATTGTTAAGGTTGACATGTAATAAGGCACTAAAAGAAGAACGCTTGCGAAGAAAGATTCGTGAACTATGTCGCACTATCAAAATACAGATATGGCAGGATGGTGATGTTCGAGTACCATTCCAACAGGTAAACAACTCTTTATGATTTCTAAAGTAGCAGCAAAGTCCTCTCATTCCTCTCACTCTTACTTATTCTTTCTCAAAGATTTACTCATATTTCGATTGATGTAGCTGAATTTAAGCGTGCCTTTAATCGTAAAGAAATATATAGCTTTTTCCATAAATAGTAGCTCGCTTAAAGCTACACTTAAGGGGAAGGTGAGAGGATCTACGTCTTTGAAGATGAACGTTATCGGTGGAATTTTAGTGTAAGCATGTGGGCAATTGTTCAACTTAATCGTTGATCGTTTATAAGTTCATCTGGTTGAAATTGTGACCGGAAGTTGAAAACATATGGCAATTTTCTCTTTTTTCCTCACTTTTCCAGATTTCATTTGAATTTTTCACCATTCCAAGTTATTCCGAACCCGTGTTTCGATATTACCATCATCATCATTAAGCAAAATTTGGTGCTCTATCGGCCACACAGTAGTAGAACCTATCGAATTTCGCCACTTAATATCGCCTCTTCAGTGATAGAATTGCCTTCTGAGGCTCGGAAAATGCGTGTCGTGACATCCGTTCATAAATATGTGACTTAAATGTGATAATGACCAGCAGTAACCAGATTTAATCTAAAGTTGAAGTCAAATGTATTCTCAAGAAAATGAATAGGTGGAGAGTATTAAAAATAGGAGTGGTATTATTGCAATGGTTGATTTATTTTACGATTTTACAGCTGTTTGAGTTAAAGGAGACGTTAATTAAAGTTATAGAAGCTTGAAAATATGACGGGAAATAAAGGGGGGAGAGGTGGAGAGGCAAATATCCAACTCATCGGCGATGGTGTCGTAGTGCCAACCTCGAAGTTCGATTGAGGCTGTGATCCCACTTTCAGTGTTTGAGCCATAAGGCATATCTGCGATATGCTAATGGAGCCATTTTGAATGCACCCACACGTTCTTCCTGAAAATTACTCACAATTTTTGGATACATCCTGAAAATATGGAGACATAACGATGATCTTCATATTCTGTCATCGCGATAAGGTTTATGCAAAGATTGAGGCCAATGAAATGTTTGCAAGTTTTTATATATTTAAAGATGATATTTGTTATAGATATGTGGCATTATACGCATAACCAAATTGATTGATCTTACTTGTGTGTTTACATCAGACGGGAAAATTCTTGAAGAATTGCTCAATTGTTTGGTATCGTGTGCAATCGTAAATCGGTCGGCTATGGAACTTGTTGTTGAAATTGATCAAAATTACAAAAAATTTGGTAAGTGAGAGGATATTTCAGTGGTAAAAATGAAGCAATTATTAAATATTTGCTAAAAGATATAAGTTTTATGTTCATATCCCTTTCGCCTTCCCTTCCCTATCCCTTTTCCTTTCCCTCCACCTTCTCACTTTTGTTGATGAGTTGTAAAGTAGCGCTTCGAAATGTTTTTCCGCATTTCTCAGCATTAAATTTTTCTTGTAGAATGGTAGAGGTGTGGAAAAGTATGGCTTTCAGATTTTTGTCGTATATATGTGACCACCATGTTGATACAAGTTAAATAACTGGGAAAAATATGCTGTTTACTTATTAAATATAACGCTTGGTTGGTTCTGATTGTGTGATGGTATATAGAACAAGTCAACCATTATACATTGATGGGCTGTTAGAGTTGGAATCGATTTTTGTAAAGAAACTTCATCTTCCGAATTTATTCTTACAAAATTTCATCGTTTGGACTGACTTTTCTAAATTTTCATGATTTAGGTTGATTTGAATAGAAATTCTATCATCTGGATCAATTTTTCTTTGAAATTTCATCATTTCTATGGTTTTTAATGAAAATTTCATCGATTTTTTTTGTATTTGAAAAGTTGAGGGGAGTTGTTCATCCGACATTAAGAAAACATAATTTAATTTCGGCTGAGCGGAGCCAACAGTTCTGGTCGGAGCTTCACAACCGACCGTGCAGTAGACAAGGCAAAACGATGAAATTTTTCTGAAAGACATAACGGTGATCTTCTTATTCCGTCATCGCGATGAGGTTCAAGCAAAGATCCTCCTGTGAGTGTCCAGACTTGTTCCGTCACTCCGCCCAGCACCCTTATCGGGACAAGGGCAGCGGAACAAGTACCGACAGTCATAGAAGGAACGACGGTGAATCGGCTCGTCAGCATTAATTTCTTTTTTTTAAATATTTTTGCGAAATTATTCCCTCAAAATTTAATTGAAAATTATTCCTGTTATCATAAAAATGATAGCTTTTTTTTCAAAAATTTATTCGATAATCAAGGAATGTTTTAATTCCGATTAGTAATCATTATATTACCTTATGTATCACTCTTATTTCACCTTTTACTAGATATTCTTTCATAATCGCTTTCTTATGTTGATAATTTCTATAAATAATTGTATTTATTTTAGTCGGCCTTATTATATTATGATAGCAAGATGTGGTTAACGAATTCACTCGACGAACGTCTTGCATTCGCGATCATCTCGTTACTTCTTTTACGTGAATTACAAACGAAACTTTCGAGAAAAACTTTTAAAGTGATGCAAAATTCGAGCATTGAAATTTTATGCAAATCATTTCTAGATCGAATTTCCATAGAATTGGATACTATGGAAGTTATTGAGACAGGTATACTATGGCTACCTTATTTTTTCCAATGGTAGGTTATTGAGAGCTTAGTCTTTGTTTCCAGCTTCGCTTTGCGTTCACTTAAAATATTCTGAAAAGAAGTTTGGTTCTATGATGTTTCTATAAAACTTTTATAGTTTTACAGTTTTATGATTGCAATAAACCTGTAGTTTTTTGATGTATAAATTTCAAGTTAACGCAATAGGAAAGTGGTCTTTGATCTTCTCTAAAATTAACCCTTGAAAGTGAAACTTTCTTTGTGTGTTATCATAGAATATTTATTTATAGCGGTGATAAACGAATATGATACGATTGTTATACGATGCGCTATAGATCTTTGTATTATTGGTGCAGCTTTTCGTTGTATTGATTCGAAAGCGAAGAAATGTCGGGTAATTTCTGTTTATTTTGCATTTGAATATATAGCAGAGGGAGAAGCTGGAGAAGCATTATTCAAAATTTCAGGTGGGGGAGAATATTCAACTTTTATATATGTTGCTTCCTCTCCCCCCCCCTCCCCCTCCACCCCTGCATCCCCACCTTCACTTCGTTTTTATTACACTCCATGTTAACTAAAGAGCCGTTCGCAGTTTCCTTCATATTCTGGTTGCATATGCACTTCATTTTATGTGCTCTATGCGTCACTTTGAGAATATGCACATATTTATTTATTTATTTATTTATTTATTTATTTATTTATTTATTTATTTATTTATTTATTTATCTATTTCTATTTATTCAAATCAATCTAAATGAATTTATAGCTTCTTACCAGATGTATGGTGCATATTTTCGAATGGCGCGCATCTACGGTTCAACTTATATCGTCGGCAGCAGATGAAGCTGCTCGTGATCTCGCTGAGGTTGTTATGCTTCGAGCTTATCACTCTATTCAATAAAATTTCCTTCACGAGCTATCTGTATCTATCCATAGTTGCAGAAATAGGATTTTAGTTTTTGAAAACTACTTGATAAAATAGAGTTTCTAATTTAAGTTAAAATCCCCATGATATGGATTTCAAACAAAAGAGGCGATACAGTAAGATTTAGTGATCGGAATAGGTGGTGGGTCGATTTAGTTACTTTACTTGATTCAAAACTTCATGACGTTTTATGTTCGGCGCTTTCAATTCAAAAAAAAGGAATAGTTTAATATGCGATAGCAGAAGTCCAAAAGAATACTGAAATTTCAAAACCGGAACTCCATCATATTTCTAGAATATGCTTACAAATTTTGGAGCCGAAATTTCAAAAAATCTAACGTTTTCGATATCAGAATTCCTATTGCGTTCGTAATGATTAGTTCGATGCAACGATTAGCATTTGTGTGCATTCACTTTAGCTTATTGGATGAAAAGGAAGGGGGTATTTATTCAGAGCTATACGGTAAATCGTTGACCACTCATTGATCAGCACTGGCTTCATGTGTAACTTTAATTATTTAAGGGAATGCATGAGCCATCCGTCTCACTACTATGCCTCAAATATGCAAATGCATTATTGTCACATATTTGCATATCGGGTAATTCATGGCAGTTGATTCGATCGGCACGTTTGGTGACGTCATTACTCGATTTATGCAATACGAAGACATTTTTTGGTACAGCATGCCTAATGAATAATCAGATGATGTCTCTATTAGATAGGAATGATACGGTAAGTAATGATACGGTAAGCCCTCTTTGTTGAGTTTGGCTAATTTAATTTTAATATTCGGTTTAATTGAGGAAGGGAGAGGAGCAACTTGGGATCCGAAGATTCCGGTGAGTCCCTCCCTCTTATCCCCTCTCCTTTCCCATCCCTTTCTCTCCTCCTTGTCATTCATTTTGTCTTTCGTCGGGAATCGTACACTTAGAGTTTCTAAATCATTGGAAATTGATAATCAATCAAATACGAAGAAACAGGTTCGATCGGAATTTTTTAATTAAAGGTTAGAAAGGGGGAAGTGAGAAAGAAGTTGGTCTTGTATACTTGAAAGAAAATTTTTATGCTAGAATATCACAGTTAATTTCAAGTTTTATTTAATCGGTTTTATTGTTTTTGTTGAATAGTTCATAATCATTTGTTTATAGAAATGTACACCGGTCGTTCTTCGTGCAATGATCAGTTTTGTGATTGATATAGCGCAATGGTTTCCGAATGAAAAAGAAGAAGACGAATTCTACGATGATGAAGAAAATAGCGAAATAAATACGACAAAACTTCGAATACCGGAATTCGTTTCTGCCATTATGGCTATACTTAAACGGTTCGCTGTTTTTTGTTCGCTTTTAATTCGTAGTAATTTTTAGTCATATTTTTTTTGATGTTGAAGCGAACCTGGCATACGAATGTCTCCCTCCATATCTCTTTTATCTTCTTCTATCGTTTTCATGCTTAACGATATCTTTTTTTTTGTTTTTTTTTTTAAATTTTAATTCAAAGAAACAGCTGATTGTATAAAATTTTAGTGGTCGTAAATTGAGTGTAAAGGAGAAAATATTTTTCAAATATAAATTAGGAAGAGAGGTAAAGATGCAGTTGAAGAAGTGGCCAGGATTCAGCAATATTTATTGTAATCTTCTTTTTAAAAAATACTTCATTCTCCTTCATCTTGGTTTTGGAAGGAAGAGGGAATGGCCGAGGAGGTAGTTGTTTTTGTCTTGAAAGGTCATTGAAGTAACCTGCTTCGAATAGTGGCTATTCGATCTCTATATTCAAACAAATTAACATCACTTGCTGTAGCTGCAGAGGGTGTTCGTTTTGCTGATAAGCCGACGAAAAGAGCGAACCATGACCCTTTCAGTGAGCACACACCATTCTGTCCGCTCGTTATGGTTCAGATTATTCAAAACTACTACATAGTCTTTGCAATACGATCGTGGTACCTTCTATTTAAATGGTTCTTGGGGAGTTTGATGGGTTCTTTTTTTGCATTTGACTGCTAATGATGTATTCCAGAACGAAGCATTTAACATCGTCACACGAATTGAAAAATCGTTTATTGGTTTTGAAGCTTCTGAGATTATCGCTTGAGGCGTTAGCGAATTTCCCAAATCGCCTATGTCCATTGGTACATGAGAATTGGCCGGGTGTTAAGATGAATGCTGTCAGTAATAACTTTCTGGCTCGAAAACAAGCATTCAAGGTATGATTTATTTATTTATTTATTTATTTATTTATTGGTACTGAAAGTGAGAATTTATTAGAGAGTTCATGGTACTAAACGTGAGAAATATTAGAGAGTATGATACGGTTGCGGTCAGGTTATAAGATCGTCTTTTCTCCCAAACTGGAAAGGAAGAACAGCCATAGGAAGCTCTAGGAATTCATCTTTGTAAAATCGAATCATACCTTTTATTTGTCAGTGATTAACACCTGAAGGGAAAAAGAAGAAAGATCCGGCAGTTCGATCTCATATACAGTTCACAAAGGTTGATCATGAAGGTAGGGGGGGGTCATAACAAGGTGATGGTCTGAACATATTGCCACATATAGTCGGTAGAAGGCAGAAGGAAGGGGTAGAGGAGGAGGGGAGTATATGTGAAGGTGATAGGTAAATTTGTTAATATATTTGTGGGAGAAGAGTTTTTTCACATTTGTTGAAAGAGTTTCTCAAGTTGGAAACTTCATAGGTTTTTTTTTTTTTTTTTTGCAGGTGATAGTCACTATGTGTAAAACAACAGGCTCATTTATGTATCGCCGATTCAAGATGGAAGTTTGGCCTTCTATTCAGGAATCTATGAAGAAATTACTTGTCGATGAAGAAAGGCCAGGAGGCAGTAATCTGATCTCTGAAACGTACAAGTATCAACGATCGATCTTAAAGCAGTATGTTTTGCTCAGCACACCTGTTTCTTTCTTTTTTTCGAGACGTGGGAACATGCATTCAATTTCATTAAGGTTTTCATACAAAGATAAGTTGTTATAAGCACTATTTTTATTATGTAGCTGATAGGAATACACCAATCTGGATGTGATTTCACGTCATCGTTGGTAATCTTCGATGAAGATGGCACAGCGACGGGGGGTGAATGTTCTTAAGCCGAAATAATAAAAATATATAGAAAGAGTTTTATTGTGAATATTTAAGCAATATGAACCCACTGAATGTATCGGTGTGTAAAATGTTTTTATTCATCGATTGCTTTGAAGATACTTCAGTAAAATAAATAGGAGATCAATAAAATTTGAGTTGAGAATAGATTCAATTTTCTTCCCAAATTTTGCAAATTTCGCAATTTAAATTTGCCATATCGGATTAAAAGTTTGGCATGCAAATCTCAATGTTTCGACTTGACAAACAATTTTCGAACAATTGCAGTTTGCTTACTGTTTGGAGGAACATTGATCCATTAGCGGATGATTGGGAAAGTGTCCGTCGAATGTTGTCGATCTATGCATCAAGTGAATGCGTCAAGAAGGATCTTGTTGTGCTTGCGAACGATTCTCTTCAGAAGTTGGCACAATTTTTAAAATAGCCACATATAGACACTTCGCGGTTACGTTATTTCGATAGTAAATTTTAGGTGTTTTTATCAATAAATTTTTTTAAAATGAAAATTTCAAGATTGACAGATTTTTTTTTTCAGATTTTTAAGTATATTCATTTGAAGAAACTTTACATTGTATATTTTTTTAAGAATATTTGAAGAATTTCCAGAATTAAGGAACGTTATATGAGTTTTCATTGTTTTTTTGTTTTTATTTGTTTTTGGGTTTGTTATATTCTCATTTATTCAAATTTCGATGAGATTTGAATTATGCCTTAAATAAAATATGTTCCCTATGTTCTGTTGGTTTAATTGCTTAAAGATTGTTCCTCAACATGTTGTTTCCTTTGCTTTATTGATTAGAAAACCATTTATCTCAGTATTGATAATTATTATCATCAATCAAAGAAGTTAAAGTACGATGAGTTGATTTTCTCTTCTTTTTTTTCAAAAAGTACATTTTTTTTGTTCAAACTACAAAGAAATAAACTTTCATTCGTCTGAACCATTAAATATTCATTAAATATTATATTTTTAAAGTTCAACAAACCTGTTTTTTTTCAAACTTTTTTTAAAATGTTAGCCTATCTGTTTGGATGTTCGAGGTGTTTTTTTTTTCTCACTTCAAATTTATATTGAATAGGCGAGTTTATAGTCAGCCTAGTTCCGTGATATCGAGTAAACGCCACTATAATTGGCATTTTTATATTTTCAATTTTTGTGATGAAAAAAAAAAAATAAAAAAAAAAAAGAAGTGAACAATTGCATTCAATTTGTATGATTGTGTGAATATTTGTATAAATTTAAAGTTCATTCGACAATCTATCAACGGGACAACTTTTAATTACTTCATTCTCCTCATAT
Source organism: Baylisascaris schroederi (assembly GCA_006503575.1). Lineage (NCBI taxonomy): Eukaryota > Metazoa > Nematoda > Chromadorea > Rhabditida > Ascarididae > Baylisascaris > Baylisascaris schroederi. The sequence goes on from QEWY01001145.1 coordinate 157,139, forward strand.
CAACTCTCTTTAAGCATTTCATCGATTACTGACCGGTTGATTTTCGTTATATTTACCCATTCAGGTGTTTTCATTTGTTTATTAATCATTAATTTGACGCATAAAAATTTGCATTGCTATATAGAATTACATCAATCATAGCTACTATTGCAGCAATATTAGTTTTATACATATGAACGAAGAAAGAGTGATCTGTGATCAAATAAAAGGACTGAGATTCGTTTGTTTTCATGAAGGTGATAAAAATCTGAGGAAAGCTACTTACAGATCAACAAATATGAGATCAAAATAAGTAGATATTGGGAATGACGTCATTCCGAATTTACATATTTTTGCATTCCACCTATCTGTACTAGAAAAATTTGTTTTTCTACGATAAGCAATGGGTAATGGAAATCCACTTACCGTAATATTGCCGTAATATGCAAGTTTTAGCGACTGCTTCCGAGGCTGATAGATTAAAATGTTTGATTAAGCGGTATTTCTGGCTTAGAGGACGGTGTTCTCATCGAATTTCATAGCTACTCTAGGTTCAGTGCTCGCATAGGCGGAATTGCAGTTTTAGACAGATATTTCAACAGAAGCGCATATGCATATGCTTATTGAATCATAAATGACCATTATGGCCATTTTGGCCATAATACACCGTTGCAAAGGGAAATTTTCAAAAGTAGTTCAAAATATTAACAACAACCAAAGAAGGTGGGAAAGTTATTCGTTGTGTATCTTTTCTATGAACAGCAATAAATATCAACGTAGTTAAGTGGAAAAAAGCCCAATGAAGGGGAAATATAACGCTATAGCCGCATTGATAGAATATCTTAAAAGAAAAATGCATTGATCAAACATGCTGCATATGCCAATTAATGAAATCTTTTTATGTGTTATATTATCGTGGTATCTTTTACGCCCCTTTTGTTATATTTAACACATTCTTGGATTAGGCCATGTTTGTTGGGAAGCCTATGAGGTGTTATTGATCAATAAAAATCCATAGATTGTTAGGAAAATGATCTTACAAAACAGTTTCAGTGAAACGATAGGAATAAGAATAAAAAGTCATAGTATTACTTGTAACAGTAATATTTATATTTGGTTAATGATCAAAAAAAAGAAGCTCTGTTATAGGTAAATGATTCGAGAGCATAACGAATCGAATCACTTTATTATGCAAATACTTCTATAGCACTAAATACTTATTTTTATTGTCGCAAATGAATAAACTTCTATAAAATAATGGTAAATATTTAGCGAAATATTCAAAAAAAAAAAGAAAATTCGTCGTACCAGACGGCTGGTTGTATTCACAAATATAAAATTCAACTCATTGATCGCATTTTTGTTGCTTTCGTTTTGGAACTTCTAACGAACGAATCGATTATCCGATTCATATTTACGTAATTTGCAGCCAGCTGGATCTGATCTATACATCATAAATGAACATTTAGAAAAATCAATTAGCTTATTTTCTTTTGGGAGGGAAAATAATTTTGCTCTTTTCATGCAGAATTGTTGGGAATGGGGTTTCATTGTGTCGTAGAGACATCTCTTTCCTCTCCCCACTTTCTCTTCCTTTATCCGCTCCTTTACCCCTCCTCCCCTCCTCCATCTCCCTCCCCCTCATTTCCGTATCCCCCTCTTGCAAATATTCAGTAGTCGATATGTGGGATTCCCAAATAATACAATTATAAAGAGGGATTTTCAGTTTTTACGCCTTTGAGGAAGGAAATAAACAATTCAAATTCTTAGTGCAAAAAAAACTCCATAAAAACAAATAAAACTTCATTTAAATAAAGTTGTTGGAGAGGAGGAATTGAGAGCATCACGCAACGAAGCACATTAATTTTAACACATTAGTCATTGCTGCAAAACCTGAACTGTGAACTTTAAATATTGTCTGTGTAAAATATAATCATCTTCCCCTCCTCTTCTCCCGCTCCGTTCTCCTCTCTCCCCTCCCCTGTTCCGTCGAAATAGGTTGTATAATGGCGAGGAACAGTTTTAAAGTATGCATATGCTTGGATAACCCTTACGTGATGATAATAACAAAACGTTTATTTTGCTGAACGTTTAAATATTTTTTTAATTGCTATCCTCTCTGTTATTACTATTACTATTGCTATTATTTATTATTTTTGCTGTTATTGTTTCTATTATTTATCATTATTAATCCTTTTATTATCGTCATTATTACGATTGTTATTAATAATTTACAATGTTTTTAATTGAGTAAACAATCACAAGATGGATCTAGAAATTTGGCGATACTGTAAGGTATTATCTAGTAATTTAAGAATCATTGCATCACTTGACCAATCATTGAGTAAAATGTTCAATTCAAATTTTTAGTGCAAAAAAACGCTATAAAAACAAATAAAACTTCATTTAAATAAAGTTGTTTAGGAAAGAATGCGTAATGAATAATGATATTTGAAATATTTAGAACAGATTGCAGTAAAAAAGTTTTAGTCAACATGACGGATTAGAACTTCAGTTTTGCAATTTTCCGAATGCGCCTGTTATCCACTGAACTATTCCATCCTTTTATTTCTTTCCGCTTCATTTAAAGCTCTCACACAAGTGGAACATTGAATAACAATTGCTTCCTCTATATTTAATAGAAATTTTGTACGCATTAATTCGTATAATTTAATATATACCTGATTATTGTAAATAATTACTTCTATTAGCGCGATATTTTTCTTATGCTTGTTGTAAACATCAAATTATTAAAGCGTTAATGATATCAAGTATGACAAACGTTTAACTATCCAATTATTTGTATTTCTATCGATTTATAGATGAGAATTATAATTCGATATTCTCTACAGCTAATGTTGATAGCGAATTAATCTTTAAGCACTTTGAATTATTGTTGTTTTATTTAGTATTGGTTGTTTTCTTCCTCAGCCATCAGATTCTTCAATAGCCAATCGCCATTATCTTCACTAATATTCCCACCATTTTGACAATCCTTAAAGCTTCTCTAAAATATGTTGTGATTGCTTTGAGCATGATCGGAATGAAATCAACCTGAACGGGCATTGCCGACGATCAATAGTAGAAATAATTAGAGAGTTGAAATATTCATATAATTATTATCGTACAAAAAATGATATAATATTGATATTTGCCTATCATATATTTATTCCTCTAGTTATTTTCCAAAAAAAATTTTCCCATCTAAAAGTTTTTCTCATATATTTTGGTTTAAATACTGATTTCATTGTACAAAAAAAAAAGAAAAAAGAATAGTTTCTGAAGCATGAATGATATATGGAAGTATTAGATGCCACTTTGTTACCTACGATATTTACAATTCATCTCTCACTTTATTTTACATTAATTAATAAAACATTCATTATGAATATATATGCCTTTTTTTTATCACTTCCTCTTCCTTAGATTTGTTTTCTTATCCGTCGGATATTGACAAATCGATTAATTCTAGTTTTACTTAGCGGGGGGTCGGAACTTACTTCAACACCTTTCGGTCGGTGAACGTCATGAATGGAATAGTTTAGTAGAACGAAGGATGGAGTCAAAGTTGAAGTCCACTTACAACTAAACACCGCAATAACCAAAAAATGAATAGATTCGTCTACTGTTTCGTAATATTTCTAGTGGCTTATAGAGTTGAATTGTTGTAATAGTAATTAGTAGTCCATACTTTAGAGACCTGCATTTGCAGGATGTATTTAATTTTATATATATGAAGCATTTTTTATAATTCTATGGATATTTTTTTCATGAAAATGTATAACATAGTTTTTCCGATACAATACCCCTCACTTCTTCTTCCTTCTCTCTTTTCCCTTCCCCCTTTCTCCCACATTTCCCATACCTAGACATTGCATACTTTTTGTAAAGGATATAATAATATCTTTAATAAGAAATTTATCTGAATAAGCTGTATGTATCAGTTATCACTCCCAAATTGCATATATTCATTAAATGAGTTTCTATTGTTACAAATTTTTGCAGTTAAATGTAGAGATTCGTTATTCATTATTTCCGTTTAGGATGAGAACATTGAAGCAAAAAAAAAAAAAATTCACACATGAATAGCGCCTAATTACACTGCAGGATTTTCCCATCCTATATTTTAATGCAACGAATGAATGTAAGCTTAATATCTAAATAGAAAATACCTTAGATAATTGGTTTAATTATTTTTTTTTTCACATACCGTTGCCTAGGTTATGCATAAAAGATGTTGCGAATATTTGATGAAGAAAATATTTTTGTGTTGTTTCTAAAGTTGACGCTAAAACTTCCCCTGGATAGCGGAGCTTTTCGGGAACCGCCCTATCTTCTAAGTTCTGGAACTTGAGATGAAGGATACTTGAGATGGTTAAGCTGAATGGTGGAACTTCAAACATCATTATTACAGCTTCTTTTTTGGAAATATAATTTTTTCTTTATTTTTTTCAATGAAATACATGATTTCTCAATGATTTTAAATACCCCTTTTCTAAAATTTTTTGCTATTCTTGTTAGCATTTTAACTTCAATTATTTTATCGACTTTTGTGCTTATTATTGTTGTTTTCGCATAGAATATGTATAAATGCAAAAAAAAAAAATTTTTTTTTTTTTCATAACTGTCACGGGTACAATTAGGAAGCAGTAGTTGTTCATTTATAAAAATTTTGCCTTCGTTTAATTCACATCAGTACTGCATTATTTTCTATAGCGTATAGAGACCGCATGCGTTTTCCTTTTTTTGCCGAACATAGCCCATGTACATATGAATAGCCCACACTTGGTATATAGCTGATGAAATTTCATTTGAAGCAAAATTAAAGCGAATATTTCATTGAAAAATATTCCTTAACAACAATTGAATGAAATCTTTTTCATTTTCTGCGCAAAAAAAAAAGTTTTCGTTTTTTCTTTCATTTATGCAAAAATCTATCAAAAACATTCATTTTAGCAGGTGAATAAATGGATTATATGCCATACAGGTTATATAGGTAAGCATCTACCTAATGAGTGTTACACCTTGAAAAGGTGATTGTTGCATCTATGATAGGTAAGAAAAAAAACGTCTAAGAGTTGTTCTTGTTTCCACTGACAACATTTCAATCCGTCGTTAGCATATTGTCGTTAGATAAGTTGAGCTAATTCAACTCTTTCATTTTCTGGGGTTTTTTTTTTGTGATAACCGATCTAATTGGTCCGAGGTAGCTTAGCGGTAGAGCACTCACCGGGCAAGCGAGAGGTCGGTGGTTCATCCTCGTAGGTGGAAAAGTTTTTTTCAAAAACACCCCATTATCATTGTCAGTCTGAGCCGGACTTCAGTTAGCTCATAACTCAAAAACATTCAAGACGCTCCCATTTTCTTGTGGCCTATATATGATAAAATTTAGTGCAACGAATTACCATAGAGTAAAGCCTTAGTATAAATCAAGTTTAATGGTCAAATATCAAGGAGCCGTTTCACTTCTGCTAATCTAATTTTATATTTTGCCAAAAAAATACCACCAAAATATTCCATTATTTGCAAAATTTATGAAAAAATTGATAGGTTTGGCCAAAAAAAACGTCAAAAAACGTAAAAAAAAACAATTGTACACAGTAGAGATGTTTTATGTTTACGCCTCATCTCCTCCTTTGTCGTAGTACTGTAATAGAATTTGAACCTTCGTCTATCATTTACCGTTTGCGCGACTTTCAAATGCGCTATGAGCGAAAGGTTTAAATATACCAAGTTGAAAGTCTTCCGTTTTCATGAAGTTTTGCTTGTTAATTGCCTCGACTTGAGTCATCTTAAAAAATTTTATACTTGCGCAAAATCAAATCAAATCTTCGATCTTTTTTGATGCTTTTAAGAAAAAAACTGGAAACGTTTCAAAAATTTTCAATTAAAAAAAAAATTTTGCAAATGCTCAAAATCTATTCAACCAAATAAAAGAATTAAGAATAAAGCGCAATTTGCATATTTCGTTAAGAAAATGATCTAAAATGAAAACAAATGAATTAGAAGCTTTTTTCTTCAATTTTTATGCGAAATTTTGCTGAAATTTTATCGCCTTAATGTTAGAAGAACGCTTATGATTAGAGCTAGAAAGGAGTATCGGGCTCATTTTGGCTTTTCTCCTTTTCCTTTCCGCAATCCCCTCCCTCCTTCCCACCTTTCTTCCCTTTAAAATGAACATTCGTTATTAGGAATGCGCTATAGAGGATGCTAGTGAAATAGAAATTAATATTCAAGGCTTTTTATCTTTTTTTTTTTTTTTTTTTTTTTTGAAGACAATTCAAAATTTTGTTATCTTTTCCGTTCTTTATTATTTTGTTTTTTCTTTATTTACGAATATTTTTTATTTCTGCTGTTTATATGAAAGAAACGAATATTCATAGATGCCGAGTATTTCCAACTCTAATGGAGTATTTTTTTTCAATCGCAAAAAAACTTCGTGTAGGAAAAATAAGCAATTTGGAAATCAAATATTTTTTGAGGGGGAAATTTCGTTGAGATTATTTTCAAATTCATATTAGAAATGAAAGTTCTAGTTGCAAAATTTGCAAAAGTATTACAGAAGGGGAAGGGTAGGGGTGGACGGTAAGGATGAGGTGGGGGAAGGGTTGAAGGGAAAGGCAGAGAGGGGAAATGCTTCGACAGAGTACCTACCACTGCTTTACTCATTCTATGTTGAACATATCGATGAAGAGATGAGTATCGTTGGAATAAATTGTTAAACTCAACTCAAAAAATACGTTCCCAAGTCTTATTTTTATAGCCACATTTAAATAAACTTATATTTTCAACTTACCGGAAACTTATAATAGGCACTATAGAAGGTGCATAAGATCGTACCTTTTTTACCATTAAAACTACATCATCGATTATTTGACATGAACGGTTTGTGCATCAGATTTCAGGATGGAAAGGCATGGAGAGGAAACAATTGGTGGTGGATTGTAACAAGAAGAGTGGAGTATGAAGGAAGAGGAGGGGAGGGGAGATACATGGAAACGAAAGAAATTAGGTTAATACTAAGCGAAAAAGATGAGTTCATTAAATGGTTACAATGATTGAAACTACGAACTATATTCAGACTACAAACTACATTCAAACTAGAAACTACATTCACACTACAAACTACATTCAAACTACAAACTACATTCAACATTCACACTACAAATTACGTTCAAACTACAAACTACCTTCAAAATACATACCATATTCAAACAACAAACTACATTCAAACCACAAAATACTTTCAAGCCACAAACTACATTCAAGCCACAAACTACTTTCAAGCCACAAACTATATTCAAACTACAAACTACATTTAAAGCTACGAATTATTTCTCAGTAATATTAGGTAATTTATACAATTCCATGTTTTATCTAACTTATTATTACTAAATCGCCGATTTTCTAGAGGAGATGCTTCAAGCAATGGAAAGTAGAACGTTGATTGGCGGTATCTTCATTACTTTCACATCGGCTATTACAGTAATTTGGTATATATTTGTATTAATTGCTGAATGGATTTCTATAGTTGATGCTGAATCATTTATTCTCTTAACAAGTCAAAGTATATGTGATATTTGCTCTTTAATACAATATGTATTATTTGGAATTGAAATTCTTATCGGAAATCAAGTAAGCTATTTCAATAATAATTTCTATTATTATTATTATTTTTTAATTTTTTATTCTGTTGAAGCATTCTAGAGTTTTTTTCACTTTTATTAATTAATTCATTCACTCTTCGAAAGGTCCAATTGCTCATTTACAAATCCTTGATCAGTTGTTTAGATAATTGTTAAAATCCTAATTAAGTAGGGGAGAGGGGCTTGGGGGAGGGAATTAAGAGGGAGATGGAGGATAAAGGAAAAAGGCGAAAAGATTGGAGGAATATGTAATAGATGATTGAAGTTCAGCTCATCCACTTTTTTTGAAATTTTCATATATAAGAATTTGGAAAATTCTCAAATTAAATCAATCATTTTTCTTCAAATTGCAAAATATAAAACAAATCTTTCATATACACTCTCCAATTACTTCCTCATTATTTAATATTTAATTCTTAACGCTAGTGATGTATTTTTATTTCAATTCTTATTTATGTTTTTAATAAACCTACTAATAAGGATTCTATTTATTTTTGAATTTCAGTCGTTTTTTAAATTCATTTGTTGTAATTCCCTTAGGTGTTATCATTTGTTATTCAATTTTTTTTTTCAAAGAAATATCCTTTCATTCGTTTGAATCAAATAATCAATATATTCTTTGCAATACTTATAATTTTTTCAACAAAGGTTACAAAAATTTTCCAATAATTTTTCCGATTTTTCAAGAATTTAACAACTGAAAATTTTTGAATATTGAACCACAATTTCAAAAAAGAAGAAAAAAAAATCGATCGAAATCAATCAATAATTGCAGATTTATTCGAAAATCGATAATCTAAATTAAAATTTCAGTTATTCCATCTATCACCTCGTTGGTCAAGTTTTAGTCATAGCACTTTTGAAATGATTGCGTTACCTCATTATCTTATTATCGGCTTAAGTCGTGCAACAGGTGTAATCTTACCTGCGCGAATGTCAACGTTTTGGTCAAAACGGTATGCTCATTATATTATTATGATCCAATTATTGAATTAAACATTAAATCATTTTTGTTCATTTATGTATAAACTGCCTCCCGCATACGATACAGCCGTTCACCAGTACTACCTGTGCAAGGTAAGTGCTACCTGTACAAGGTATGTGCTACTTGTACGAGGTATATGTTACCTGTACAAGGTATCTGCTACCTGTACAAGGTATATGCTATCTGTGCAGGGTATATGCTACCTGTACAAGGTATATGCTATCTGTGCAGGGTATGTGCTACCCGCACAAGGTATATGTTACCTTGCAAGGTATATGCTACCTTTGCAAGGTATATGCTACCTGCACGACGTTTATGCTACCTGTACAAGGTATATGCTACCTGTACAGGGCGTATGCTATCTGTACAAGGTATATGCTACCTGTACAAGGTATATGCCACCTGTACAAGGTGTATGCTATCTGTACAGGGTATATGCTACCTGTACAAGGTATGTGCTATCTACACAAGGTATATGCTACCTGTACAAGGTATACGCTACCTTACAAGGTATAATCTTCACTTTTGCTATGATCATTCGTTTTCATTTCATATACAACGTATGCATCTGGATATTGCAAAATCATTGATGTTACAAATACATCATTATTTTTTATAGGTAAACGATTGGGGAATTTCTATTTTAGAGCTGTCGAAGCAGTAGGTTTCACTTCAAGAATATTGAAAATATTTATGTTTCTATTGCATTGATGTGTTGTATTTCGTAATGAAAATTTTAAATTCTATTACATTTTTGTGATTTAATACAAGTGATTTACTCAGAAAAAATGTTTCAACTATCGATTAGAATCATTTTTTTTCGGTGGATTTTTCTCACTGACTACAATCATAAGTAAGTACAATAATGTTAAACGTTTGTTGAAACCTCATTTGGAGTGGAGACTTTGTTGGGATTAGGCAGTCTTTTGAATCGGCTTCTGCATTTGCGTATGGTAATTATTGTTGACTTCTGTATATAATCTTTATTCCTACGGACGTATCAAAGTGTCGTTTCATAAATACTTAGTGTTACTGTTTATTTAAAGCCTCCTGGTTACTGTATATAAAAAGTCGATCAATAATATTGCAAAAGAAAGATTTTATACGAAATGGGGAATGATCGTTTCGAATAGTATAATAGATTATGCAGTAGGTAAATCTACATGAAATTCCGCAGAAATTTGAAACGCTTACTGCTTTCGAGCACCGTATATTCCCGCACGATATCATACGGTAGGCTAACATAACTTGGTAGCGTCAATTAGCTGTGATATAAGTATATAACAGTTATTTTTGCCTTGAAAGGGTGGTCCACTAAAGAACAACGATGCTGCAATATTCACAAAAGCGGAACAGGATAGGTGAAGACAGCTATAGGAGAAGATATGGGAATATGTCTTTGCTGCAAAGCGTGTACACTTCTAACAATTGCTGTTTCTAATAGAAAATCATCAACGAATACATAATTATGAATACAGTATCGTGAAGACTTTGTTTACAGTATAAACATAACTCTTGTATTGTTTATATGGATAACAACATCAGTGGTCAATTTGATTATTCATCTCTTATCGAATGATAAGGATAGTGATTTCCTAGTAAGTTTTTATTGATTGGTGTATAGTTTATTTATTTATTTTGTTTATTTATTTTTTTTGCTTTGATCATATCTGCATAAAGATATTTTTGAAACGGGGAAAAATAGAGGTGGAAAAGAAGAATTATGTTCATCGATTTTTTTGAGGGGGGAGGGGAGGGGGAGGGATTTTAAGGTACTTAAAAATTCTTTCAAAAAAACATAAAGTTGAATTTCGCTCAATTTTGCACAATCTATTAGAACTAGTAATGGATTCTTTAATTTCATTTGATAAATTGCTTACCTGTTGCATGAATTCGTAAAAAAAAGGAAAAAAGAAAAACGTTTAGGAATTAGCTTCTTCGGCACATAATTGAATGAACGATATGCAGATGAACTGTTGCTTTATTGCGCTCTCAAATTTCTCTTTGAAAGAGACGATGGGAGCGGTCTTTCTCTACGAATGCAGCAATACCCGAAATTAGGATATGTGATCCTTACTACGTATCGAATATGCAATATAACCTGCATTACCTTCTCGTTTCCTGTTGCCTGTTTGTGAACAGGACTTAATTTTTATAAGAATAATAGTTTTTTATTTTTTAGATAATACAGGAAAAAGGAACCAAATATTTTTCAGGTACCTTTAACATTGGAGTATAGATATGGACCATATAACGCCTATACCACTACGCATCATGCGCTCTTTTTCTTTTCACAATCAATGACATTTCTATTCATGTCTACTTCCATTATAGTGTATATGGCTGCTATTATCTATTGCTTTAAAAATTTACGAGGTTTATTCCTTTTTTTTCATTTCAAAAGTTTTTCCACTCTTTTAAATTTAAAATTTTTCACTCTTTTCATCTAATTCATCTAATTCACCTGACGATCAGTCCAATCGCTGAGGATCGGCGTGGATCTGTCGAAATCTATTTTATCGTATTAAAGTTTCTAATATGATGAAAATCTCGCCAGTTTTTTATTGATGAAAGATGAAAAATAAAAAAATAATATATACCTATTTTTTTATTTATTTGATCACTCCCATATAAATATTTCGTAGAAACTATTTCATAGAAAATTTCAATGCCTGTAACAATTTAAAAAAAGAGCGTAATTTCAAAATCAAGTACCAATATTTTCGAGTTTTTATTGCTATTCAGATAGAAGAACAATATTCGATATTATGGAAATTTTATATTAGTTGAATATTTACTTATCCTTTTTAATATATTTTTCTATTAAAATTTATTTTCCGAAAAAAATCATATTTGCTGAAAATTTCTTCTCTCAAAATTTTAGGAGTTTTTATCAATCAATAATCTGTGAGAATTTTTTTATAATACAAAAAAATGCGTCCATTTTTTCGATTTTTTCGAAGAAGTCGATGATAAATGAGCAGAAAAATTTCTCGCAAAATAAGTTTCATATTTGCAACCTTTTTAGCCTAAAATTAGATCGAAGATAGATTAGATCAACGAAAAAAGGCTAACGATTTGAAATTTATTAGCATAGAAAGTTTTCATTTCCTATTCTATTAATGCCGATTGCACGGCAAAATGAAATATTACAAAAGTTCCGACTGATGAGATTTTTTTAAAATGCTTTTCAATGGATTAGCTTAAATATTATGAACCAAAAATTTGAATTAAATAAAATTCATCAGAGATTTACTTCAGTTATATATAACAAAAAAATCAAGTAGTCACTTAAACTCTAAAAAAAAAATCATTTAGAAGAAATTCATCGTATTATCTCAACTGTACGTTTAAAAAAAAATACGTTGAAAAATGTTGCAATTGTTGTCCTTATCAGGAATTTATCAGCAATTTATCACGTCCTATATTTGGTCCTTATCACTGACTGGCCTACTTTATCGTTCCTACTATCAGCGTTCTGATAAAAGCATTATCTATGACTTTTGCAAGAAACCAGTAAAACCTTAAGTAATTAATTATTCAAAAGGGATAATTACGTTACATTACTCTCTTCTCTAGACCTCTAATTAATGAAGCAAATTTCATCACTTAATAAAGATTAATGCACACCTTTAGGAACTATACATTTTTTTGCAGCATTCGAACGAACTTCAATACAATCTGCTAGATCAAAGGAACTTAATGTTGAGGCAAGACTAACGATCATATGTGTAGGTATGGTAACTTTTGTCTTTTTTTCATCGTTTCAGGTTCGAAATGATACGTAAAAATGATTCACAGCGGAATATTAATATAGAAACATATTTATGAAAGCTGAAATAAATGCAAATCGATGTTTTCCTTCAAAAATCAACTCATGCTATACGAATAAAATTTCACAGAAATGAGCAATCGAAAAGAAGGATGATTTTTGCGAGCTTTTAAGAGAATCGGGAGGAGAAGGGTAAGGGATCAGAAGATGCTTCCACAGTAGCAAAAAATTGCATTGACTATATTTTAGTTCATTTATTCATTTGTATTTTTTCAATAGGAAATAGAATTAATAAACATATAAAAAATACGCTCTTATTTGAAAGCATCAACGCCGAGTTTTATGATATTTTAATACTGATATTACTTCGCTTAAAAAATTAAATGTTTATTGATAATAATATTTATGAATATTTTTAAGGCAATTTTCTACCGGCAGCGATTCTATTCGTATTTTCATTGCTTTCTGCTCATCTTCCTAATTTTGAATATCTAATTTTGATTGTAATATCGATCATCGATAATGGAATCAATTCGATTTTATTACCGATATTTAGTGGTCTTGTGAAGAAAAATCTTCGACGTTTATTATGTTTTTGGCAAAATTTCAAATGTAAACATCCAATTACTTGTATAGAGAAAAAATGAAGCTACTCTTCGATGTGAACCAATGATCATCAAACGGCTAGTTTTACTCTTTATCAGTGATTTCTTTTTTTATTTTGTCTTAATGGAAGATTGAAAAAAAAGACAACTCGATTATATCCGCAATGGAAAATAGCAAAATTCATTGCAATAAATCAATTAAATATCTTTTAAATTCTAATCGATTGTTATACGATGATAATTAAGTGTTATGATACCTATTAAGTGAACCTTTATGCTAAAGGTTTTTTCTCAGTTGAGACGGCTTTAGTATTTTATAAATTCAGTAAATTCACTACGATAAATTTTGAATCCGAATGTGAAATAAAACGTGTATAAAAGGTGAATTTTTTTTATGACGAAGTAATAAAATATAGCACGCTTAAATTCACTGACATTCCAAGCACTAAATTTTACCGATGTGAATAGATTTAACACCGCACAATCTCAGCTTGGTAGGATTCACTTGTAGCTGCTATACGTGAATTTGAGGTCACGTCTTATATCTGTGCTTTTTATCTATGTTGAAATTTTTTAATTTTTATTTTTTGGATTTTAGATTAGAGATAGCGAACAGTGACGACAGTTGTTTAAATGTGCTGCTTGAGTTTAAATCGAATTTTTTGGTCATTTTAGTTATTATTATAATGGGTATTTTTATGCCTGATACGTTTTCCCGATTTTTTTTTTGGACCATTATGAGCAGTGGTGATGCGGAGAGCTGTATGAAAACCATGATAGCATATACTCGGCAATCTATTTCCGCATTGTTTAAAAACGATGTCCATATTTCTTTTTCACATCATAGAGTATTGCTGTCATTGATGCTACATAAGAGCTCAATATTAGTGTAACAGCAATTAATAGCAGCTAGTGATAAAGATGTTGATAAAAATATCACATCACTTAGTTCTCTGCTTAAATCAGTAATATTTTCTTCACTTATATTTTCATTATTCAAATTTAACTCTAATAAAATTCCATTAAGTTTACGCTATGAAATGTTGAAGTCAAAAAGTATATTAAAAGCAACATCATATTAAAATCTTGACCCGACATTGTTTTTCTCGAGGTTTCAGTTCGATTTGATTTTTCTTGAAGTTTCAGCTCGATTACTGATAATCTCACTCGTGTAACTATACGAACGCTATCACATTCGGCATCCCAATGTAAGTCCTTTAGAAAAAAAAATTTTCAAGTCAAATTTAAAATTGTGAAAATTCATAATATTTAAATGGATGTTTTATAAATGAATATTTGCTCTCTCTTCTTAGGTGGATTTTTTCCTATAAAGTTGCATTAATTGTTTCCTAAACAAAAATGCATTTTTCTTGAGTCATTTAATGCATGCAATTATTGACTAGTCTTTGCAAATAGTGAATATTCACTTCATTTTAAAATAAAAATTATGTTGTTGGCAGCTTAATATTTGTTTTATTTTCAAATAAAAATTGTGTTATTGACAGCCGACTTATAAAGTTATTATTGAAGAAGTAATTTGTTTGCAGTATGGGATCATCGGCGTACACGTTCTATTGGAATGCCATTAAATACGCAATCGTCATCAAGGAATCCCTTGAATGGCAAAATTTCGCCTCTTCAAATCCCTTCAAATGTAACATCGAAATATAATACGAAACCAATAACATTTGTAAAGGCATCATCACATTGTGTTTCTATCAATGTTTCACCTCGAATTGCTTCACATTGAAATAGTGCGCTGTTTTGTATTTATTCTTTATGAATATGCATAATATCTCTTCTCATTGATTATACTACAATAGGGGAGGAGTGGTAATATGGATTGATGGAGGGGGAAAGGGAGGTGAAAAGGAGGCTAGACGAAGGGAATATAAATGTCATTATGCCATTCGTTTTATTAATTGCTTTTTTTGATAGAAAAGTCTTCGCTATAAATTGAGCGGAGGAAAAGAAAAAGGATAAGGGAGAAGAGGACAAAAAGTTAGAAGAAATATTGATTAATTTTCCAATTATTTCTACCTCATTTATAAATTGTAAATAATACGTTTACGAGATATTTTCATTTATAATTTTATTGTAATTTTTACGTATAACGAAGAAAAAATTTTTTAAAAAATTGAATAAAAAAATCTGCTAATCTTATCATTTCTTTGCGATGCAATATTTTAATTTCTGTCTTTATGCAAAAAAAAAAAAAACCGTTTGTTGCATATATAAAATGACGACATTTGGTATCCTAGATGATTTCCATTTCTAGTAACCAATAGCAGCGGATGCACCCTCATTTAGATGCATTTCACCGTTTCGTTAATATCGCGTCAATCTTCAAGCAATCTTAATCTCCACTTTTTGCTCTTGAGATTCTCTTTCTTTTTCTTCCAGAGAAATTCACTTTTTTCGCTGATTTTGCAAGTTTTTACAACGACTGCTCAATCGATAATAAAGTTCAAAGGAAACTTTTCTAAAGAAAATACTTTTGATGTTGAATTTAGGCACTTTATGGCCAGCAATTTCGATTTGTAGATATAATATTGGCCATAATTTAGCGAGTGGAATTTTTAATTATGCTATCTCTTCATTATTCAGTTGCTTGGGAAAAAACCATGTAAATAAAAAGAAAAATATATATTCCCTTAAATGCTATGATAAGGTGAACGATACGTAGATATGGACCTGAATCAAAAATAAAGAAAATCATCAGAGTGGATGACGGTTAAGTTGTATGTCCAAGAGATTTCAAGAAAGCGTCTTCGATAGGGAGGAGAGCTAAGGAACTTCCACAAACCTTTGCTTATAGAAATTCTCGAGAGTTCAACAGTTCGCTATCGTTGAATTAGTGGAAAATCAGAGGAGATGTAGATCAACGATGCAATGATATTTAAGAGTATTAATGTCAACGGAAAGTCTTGGCACAGGCGCAAAATTGAGTGAAATCAGTTGGTGGCCAATTGTTGTTGGCAAGGAAGATCCAGAAAAGTTTGCTGAACAAATCAATAGTAAGTGTGGATGGATTTCTGATCAGAAGTAAGTTGATTTTTGAGAGTATATTCTAGAGAAGATCAAAGTTTAGTAGATCAATGATGAATACATCGAACATCAGTGGCAGATGAGAGAAAAAAAATTTTTTTCCGAAAATCCTTTCTATGCCAAAAGAAAAATTTCTATGTAAATATTGGATGCGAAATTTTTCTTACATATCAGTTAAGTTATATGCTTTTCGAAGAACCTTTCAATGAAATCTACATAAACAAGCACTTGCAAGAGTTTTTAATTGATGAAAATTTTATGGAATATTATTTTTAGTCGAATATTTTTCAAAAAAAAGATTTTTTTGGAAAATTTTCATATTATTTTTCATCTCATATTTCGGACTTTATATTCCAAATTCAACTATTGCTATAACTTTGCTATTAGCTTGCGATCGAAAACATATAGCGCTGCGTTTATTTCTTAACCAAGAAGCAAAATATTGCGATCATTTTTTAGTTAAAAATGAAAAAATCTATTTCATAGTTCATTCATATTTCAATTTTTATCGATAGAATATCAAACAAGAAAAACTTCAAACAATAAAATCGATCAACAAATAGATCAAAGAATGAGTAAAAAAATATAAATTAGAATTAAGTGAAACAAAACGCTTTTGTTTGGCTATTTTCAGTCCATCGTATCGTTTTGATATAGTACTCGCATTGAGGCAATCAACGAATGTACACAAAATAAGAATCGACGCCATCAATGAGTGTATTCGTGAGGCCAATTAACAATTATTCAAAAAAAAAATTTTTTTTTAAAACAATTCTAAAATGAAAAGGTTCCTGGCGAAAACTTCCCAAATCCCTTTTACTAACCTTTTTTATTCATTTTATCGAATGTTGTTCCTGAGTTCAGCTTAAAATCTCAATGATCCACCGAATATTGCCCTAAAACTTTGTTTGCTAATCATATTTGATTAATCTGTTGATTATGGGACTGCAGGAGAAATTGAAATCAAAAACATGGCCAAGATTATGGAGACAGAGAGAATTAAAGGAAGAGGAGGGAAAGGGGGAAGGGAAATTTGATACAGCTGCATTTATAGCCTCACAAAAGGCAATTGATTTCGCTAATATCGTTGTTAATTGTGATGAAAATTGCAACGTTTTGAATATTTAGTGTTAGCTGAAGTTTAGTGCCATAAATCTTTAAGCAGTTTTATAAATAATGATGCAATAAATTGCAATTGCAAACAATTCTGCAATCATGCAATTTGCAATTTGCGAAAAATGATAGTAAACCATTGCAGCTATAAAAAAAGAAATTTTTGCAAAAAGTGCAAATCGTTATCAACCATTTTGCAAAAAGAGTATTTTTTATCGAATTGTTTTGCATGTTTGACCAATGTCTAAAATATTCTTTTCAATTACTAGTCTCCACTAAAAATTAAGTTTTCTTTAGCTAGTAAAATCGAATTCCGTATCGGAATCGACAACAGACAAATCGACGAACCAAATTATGAAAGTTCAAAAAATGTTCGTTAGTAAATTTTTTTCCTATAATAAAAATGTTGACTTTTTTCAAAAGAAATGCACTCATATGCCTCTCAAAACAATCCGTTGTTGATATAGTGTAACAACTAGATGATTGCGACATTAATAAAGCTAAAAAAATATGAGATTTAAAATCACTAGCATGCATCCCTTCTGCTAATATCTCTCGACGTAAGTGATGAAAGTTACTGGAAATTCATATATTAATTCTTTTCATTTTCTGCATATTTGCTTCTTTTTTTCATCGATTTTCATTGCATTGTGAGGATGTCATTGCAGGCACACTATCACTCATGTGGTATTGTTCACTTCTATCAAAAAAGAGGCAACAATGAAACATTTCAATCACAAAATTTATATATCGATATGGATTGTCGTTATGTATGGATGACAATTTCGGAACCGTTTAGCCATCAAAATAATCCATATAATCAGGTTTTTTAGTGTAATTTATTTGAATTTCTCTTCGAAATTGAACTGGCAAAAATGGAAACGAATGGCAAGCAAGGGAAAGTGACTGGTAACTAATTGACGGATGAGGTTCCAATTACATCACTTATTGCCCATAAGGAAGGGAACGGGTGGAGTGAGAAATGAAAAATTGCAAAAAAGTTGAACCATTATTGGGCGTTACGTTTTGTGATTAGCAATAGCAATTGCAATGATATTGACTAGCAGTTGAAATTTTTTTTGTAAATTAAAAAAATTTTTTTTTCTCGATGATTTCTAACGAATCTATCTAGAAGAGATTCTAATAACTTTTGAGCGTTACTAAATACCAAATCATTTGCATGAATCTTGTAAAAATCGCAAATTTTTATTAGTTATCTAACTCACAAAAAACAAACCTTCGAGAGTATTTATTCGGGGAAAGTTTAAGCTTTATTTAAAATGCAGAATGAAAGAATAAAGAAATAACTTTTTTTTCTTCTTATTGCAAATAAAGCAGTTAAGAATTTTAAATAATACAAAATTTCTTAAGACTTTATTATTTTACTTACTCTCAAGTACTGCTTACTATTGAATCATTTGTTAACATCAACTTTAAAAAGTATTTCTGAATCAAGCTCTGAAACGTGCAATTGCCTATGATTGCTATTATTTATAGGTTGGTTTGAAAAATATTATCGTTTATGGATATCCATTACAAGCTGTTCGTAATGGAGAGAATTTTTTCACAAATAGTGGGACAGCTGGACAAGCTAGGATATCAGCTCCAACTTCAAGGAGCTCGAGTTTAGCCTCAGGTCGTCACAATCGACTTGATGAACAATCCTCAGCAATGAATTCTTCAAATGGAGGAGGATCTGTGCGGAATTTGAATCCTGCATCAGATTGTGGTGAACGTGATTCACCCGTAACTCATTATGAAGTTGCGTCACCAAATCGTAGTTCATCAGTTATGTAAGTTAATTATAACTGTCGAAAAATCTTATCATTTCTTATGAATGAAGAGCAGTTCTACAAAACAGTATTGCTAAAAGATTTCGACGAGATTTCGAGAGGGATTAATCAGTCATTAAGGAGTAGGAATAATGAATACTTCTTTTATTATATAGCAAACTAAATTGTGAAGTAACATACACTATATACTTTTTGCTATAGCATCGTTTAGCTAAATATTTGCGTTATATTTGAGCAATATTTCATGTTAATTTCTTTTGATAGCAATGATAAGCGATGATTATCGCTTATCATTGCATTCATCATTTTTTGAAACATTTTTGAATAAAATATTCATCGGATTTAATTTCATTAATAAAATAAAATTCAATTCTTCTTTATTTTTATTTTTTGCTTAGATGTTAGAAGACGATTAAAAAAAATGCGCATTTATATTTGTGATAGATTATTTTTAGTAGATATAGCTGATCGATAAATTTTCTTTTCTTTTTTTTTTGCAACATAGGATTGATATCATATAAGCGATATAGAAGTTGTGTCTCTTATTTCTGCATTACTTTTAAGTTTGTTTTATGTATTGATATGCATTTTTTTTGCCAGCTGAATGGGCTGAAACGGGCCTTAAACTTGAACCACAACATTGTTGTGAACTGAAATTCTCGAAAATTACGATCATATCGACATATGCTCATATATTCCAACTGCTTCAACCCATTTCCCCTTCCCATTTCCCCTTCCCCTTCTCTATTATTCCCCTCCCCAACTCTTCAGCATCTGCTTTGCTTACAATTGGTATTAATTGTGAATGCTATTCGGTGTTTAGTGAGAGTGATGGATTTGTGAGTATGGGCGATCGACTCGGCGAAGAACCACTCGCATGTGTTCGAACTGTGCGAAAAATTCTTGCTAACAAACATCAAAAAGCGCTTAAGGTTGACTTTAAAAATTTTCCCACTTCTTTAATACTTTCTAATCGTATCGTTTTAATGAAATTTTTTTTCCAGTTTTCAGTAAAATATTTCCATAAAGAAAAATTACGCAATAATTATGTCTTATTGATCCAACTGTGAAAAAATCTCAGCATTTCGAAATAACCAAGTTATTTCCATCTATCGATATCAATCTTAGAGCATTTATTCTTAGAGCAGTTATTTCCAGTAATATATTTGCAATTATATAGCCATATATACTATGTGTAGAAAAAGTTGAGAATTTTTTAATTGAATATTTAAGAAGTTTGAGCAACGGTAACGTAAAAATGACTGAAAAAGAAACACCGTTATAAAGCTGTTATAATTTCTTGTAAATGAATCTAGCGATTTAGTTTATTAATGCTTAATGCAATCAATGAGCTTTGAGTTTCATTTCAGAGGAGATTATAGTGGGAAACAGCCACGCAGCGACTTAACTCAGGGATATGTGTTTTTCTCTGCTCCATTATATTAAGGCTTTTCTCTGCTTTCTATAACCACAAACCCATCTCACTTTGTATGCGTTAGGGATTTCTCTTCGGCAGTTTAGGCTCCATTTGATTTGGTACAGTGAAGTTGCGGGGTTCCGTTCGGTTTCCAGTCGTTAGCCAAACGACAGTGCGTGTCGTCGGCCAAGAAATGTTACAGTACTGCAAACACTGTAACCAGATGAATTCACTAATGTGCATCTACAGGTGGACCGTCAAGTTGAGGCGGCGATGTGTTTACGAGCCATCCAACGACTCGATGAAGCTGATGCGAAAATTGTTCGCCTCAAATCGCTAATGCGTGATCGCCTAAGTATTGGTGAAATTGAAAAGGTCTAAAATCCCCTATTAACCCATAAAAAGAATAAACCTAATAAAAATGATGGTAATTTGATTAACGCTTAAATGAGTAAATGGCAGATGTGGAAGATGAAGGTAAAGGGGCTAGGACGATCAGCGAGTTAGAGCACTAGAAAAATTTGAGGTTTCTGGTTCGAATCTCAACAAAAAGTTTATTTCACTCATTGCTGAGCACGTCATCTATGAGCTATTCACTGAAAAAATGGAAAAAAAAAGATTCCAACAAGTATTTCTCTTCAACGATTTAACGACGATCGTAAATTTACGGTGATCAGACAATATAACATAATGATATCTCATGAATAAATTTATGAAAAAAAAGGATTGTGACGATATTGAACTTAGAGATATCGCTTCTAAATAATTTTTTTAGACTATAAGTTTTGTCAGGTTTTTTTTCGTTAAAAATTTCAGGCAAAACATTATCAGTTGGCGATTAACGATATACGAGATACGGTCTTTAGAGTTGCACAAATTGATCTTCTTTTGAAAAGAGATGATGTATGATCGACTTTTCATTTACTTCCTCATTAATTAAAAATTTAAATTTCCCTTTATGAATATTTGAAATCTCTGTGTTCAGTAGTTGAATCTCGCATTCGAATGCTTTCTAATCAATGGGGAATTTTTCCTTTTTCTCCTTATACTAGAAATTGAAAAAAAAATTAAACAAATAAATAAATGAATAAATAAATAAACAAATAAGTAATAAAACGGTGTAACAGAGGTACAAGAGGATGCGAAAAGGAATATTTATGACTAAAAGAAACAAAAAGTTTCAGTTGCGAGCGATTGGAGTCATCTCGAAGTGGGCGAACGAATAACGGAAAAAATAATCAAATATTTTCAACAGTGAGGGAGTAAAATCATGTTATACTCGTACCAAAATTTTATAATCTGACTTCGCTGATTCTAAATGAGGATATTTGTTTAAAGTTGTTCGCTGTTTTTTTCGGTATTATTTTTTGATCCTTTCTCTATTGCTTAAAGATGTTGTAATAATTACTTGAGAAGTAGTAACTTTTCACAATATTTAGGAGATACTTTTCAAGTATTATGTGGTATAAAAAAATTTTCAACGAAATAATTGCAACAAGGGTGTTTGTCTGTACTTTTCCGCTATTTTATTTTCATCTTTAGGAAAAAAGGAGGAGCATGTGGCTCCAATAAAATGCAAATATTTTATCGGAAATTCAGGAATTATTTAATTTAACTACCCACTGAAAACATTTTTTTTCTTTAAGTTATCAGACGTGGCTTAGCTAGTAAAGCACCAGCCTGATAAGCAAAACATAAGATCCGATCCAGTTGTTGAAGCGATTTGCCATAAATTATGCACCGAAGCGATTTATTGATTGATTACCTACGAGTTCCTTTGATAATCATTTTCGGATTAGCAATATGAAGATTTAATTGAGTGAGGGTGGAATATTGAATCGAGGGTTGTTCAGATACAGAAATACGGATTTCGAGTTCCCCTTACGATACCTATAATTCTATTTCTTCCCCTCTTCTCTCTTTAAAACAACCTCTATATCACTTTCTTTTCTTAACAGTGATTTTTATATTTCTCTTATTATTTCTTTCACATGTTTTTGTTCACTGAATAAATTCGTTTCTAACAATGATTCGCTTGCTTTTTTGCATAATTAATATTTCTAAATGTGTAATTAAATTTATTACGTGCATTAACCGTAGACATCAAAATTTGCATATCCAACCATGTACAAGCATTGCAAACAACCAAGTTTGCATATCCAGTCGGATACAAACAGAATATTTCAAAAAAGTTAGAGGTAACGAAAAATCACTTCATTATCAATAAGTTGTAATCAGGTGGAGGTTGTGTCATGGCCTCCCATTCCGAAAAGGGTGGCGCAATCGATTTTGCGAGATTTAGTCTTGCACGAATTAGAAAGGTAAAAAATTAATATCAACGTTTTTATATATTCTAAGAAAATAGTGGGCATTCTGATTATCTCATCTTTGCAATTGATAAGTTGTTAATAACCATATTGATATTGATAAAAGTTTGGTTTAATAATCGATACCATGAGAATGACTTGTACGTTCATATGGAGCAGGAATTCGCGTTAATCAAACAAAAAGCGTTAAGTATCTTTTATTTATTTATTTCAATCAACAGAGCATTCATT